>JAULAV010001814.1:0-25056 GCA_030789695.1 Scilla litardierei | reverse complement strand
ATCAACCTGGCTATATGAACAGAAAAGAGGGAATTTGCCTTTTGGCGATCCTGTCACAATCGTCAGACAAAATATGGAGATATCAAATCAAATAAAGACGCCTAGGGAATGGGGAATCCCCGCTACTCACCGTATCTCGTCAATGTGATTCATTGGTATCAACATTGCTAGGGTAGAATTTCGGATGAACTAGTTGCAACTGAATGTAAAACCTAGCTCACGCTCTCGCGCTGTTGCCGGTCTATAGCTATCCTAGGTTTGGGTCCAATCTCTTGCAAACCCTAGCCTAGGCAAGCTAGCATTAGGATCAACATCATCGTTCAATCGCGACCCGAGCCCACTCTCATGCAAACTCGGGCCACGACCTAGGTTGGGATAGTTCTTACCCGTCCAATCTCTTGCAAACGGGTATCGGTATGGAATTGCAACCGATAACCCTAGTATCGGTCCAATCTCTTGCAAACCGATACTACGGAAACTCAATTTCAACCCAATTCGGATTTCTAGGGTTTCCTATCGAATTGGGATCCAATCTCTTGCAAATCCCAATCGATATGAACACCTAGCTATCCGTAGTAAATCGATCCCAAACTAACCCTAATAGCAATTCTAGCAATATTTCTACCCAATCATCACAAATAAGAAATTGGGCTCGTATGATTCATCCCCACGCCCCCAAGACGTATAGACTACTCACAATTCATATCACAAATGCAAGAATAAACAATGGAAATAACAAGAGAATTCATCACAATATTCAAATAAGCAATAAAAATGAGGTTTTTAATGGAGAGTGAGACAAACCAATAGAGTTCTCCAAGAATCCAACAAAAATAAACTTTTCTCTCCTCTCCAATCACAAAAATCTAAAGCTAAAAAGTTTAATCTAAAAAGCTGCAAAAAGTAAAGGAAAAGGCTCCCTAACCTAGGTTAAAAACTGGGGTTAAATACCCCCCAAAATCGTCCAAAAAACTGTGACCAAAATGCCCCTGCGCAGCCTGAAAACCGCAATTTACGCTATAGGCAGCGCGTCGCACTCGGCCGAGTGACAAAAGTCGCTCGGCCGAGTGACAAACCCTGAGAATTTCCAGTAAGTCTTGGTCTTCGGGGGTCTTCACTTCGGGGGTGGCTCGGCCGAGTGAGTTGTCGTCACTCGGCCGATGGCTTCTATGTACTCGGGCGGTCGGCATTTTCCACTCGGCCGAGTGCGTCTTCTGAAGCTCAGGCAGACGAAAAACAGTAAGTTGGCACTTTTTGATGGGCGTCGTCTGAGTGCCACTCGGGCGGACGTTGTCTCGTCACTCGACCGATGTGGCTTCCGACGCTCGGCCGAATGCACACATGAAACGTGTCCGATCTGGTCGGCCGAGCGGTGTCTCGCTGGTCGGCCGAGTGACTCCTTCACTCGGCCGAGTGAGACACCAAAAATGCCCAAACAGCTTGTTTTTGCCTCCTCGTCGTTCCTGCGACGTTCTTTCTTCTTCCGCTCCTCTCCAATAGTAAAATACCCCTCGGGGAGGTCATCGGTGACACTCTGGAGTAGGCGTATCAGGGGATCACTCCAAATCGCTCCAAATCTCCTGAAATACGACAAAAACAACAAATCGTGAAAAGTATCGCAATATTGTCGATAAATCGTGAAAAGCGTGATTTGAGCGATCTGAATGGCATGCAATCATGCGGAAAAAAGGTGTAAAATAAGGAGTGATCAAGCCCTAGATCCAGTTTCGGCTTGCTACGTCGACCTCAAAATCAGTAAGTCACGACTAATTCTAAAATTAGAAAATTAGATAAGTGCCCATGTATGAACTTAGGACAACACTACAGCCTCTGAACGGCTACTTGACTTGAACTGAACTAGAAACCTAATCAAATAGGAAAGTAATCAACTTCAGATTACTTTGCCAACTTTCAACTTTGGTGGTTGTAGCACACAATCATCAACTTGGGTAAATTGTGTACTAAACAACACTACTACATGCTCGAAGCATGGAATCGGTATCATCGTTTTTGGACTTGTCTTTATCCTCAGTTCGCTTTGACACAGTCTGCTTTGAAATGAGTTACTACTCTCTGAAAGTCAACCAATTGTCTTGGTTTGACTAGTAACATGTGGAACATCTTGTGGAATATCTTGTGGAATATCGTGTGGAACATCTCGTGGAACATCATGAAAGAACATGTACATAGAACACTTGACACTTCACTGGGGTTTTGGGGTAACTCATAGTTTGAGAGAGTGCGGGAGTGACTGGAGTTCAATCTACATGTCTAGCTGCCTGGGTTTTCGGCAATCATGTCTAGATGCCTGTGTTTCGGCAAATATAAAAATGCTGCATTTCAGCATCCTGTCTAGCTGCCTGGGTTTTTGGCTTTCGTCTAGGTCGCACCCAGGCAAGAGATTAACTCGATGGTCACATATTGTACTCTCTGACTTGAGTCACGTAGTATAGTTATTTTTGCACAGTCACTTTTACTTTACGCATTACAGTCACCATTACTTTACACGTTCCATGCATGTTACTTACCACACTTGTGCAGTCACAGTACTTTACTTCTCGTAATTTTAGCTACATCAGAAGTATGTTTCACTTGCTCAGCCTGCTTTATACTTGCACTACCTCAGTACCGTAGTTCTCTCATTTCAGTTCAGTTTGCCTTTCTTTTCAGTCGTGTACAGTTGTTGCTCAATACTTTACTTTTCACTCTGGTCTGATTGTACGTAGTTACTTTTGTCATACTTGCGCACTGCTTCTTTTCTATATTTAGAATTGTTGTGACTTACCTACGGTTCCATCTCTATGGCACCGCAGACGACGTACATATGGAGGTAGATCCTGAGCTAATAGCGTCAGAATTCGACCGTGAGACCGCAGCCTTCAGAGTTATTTTCACTTATGTACTTTTCTTCTTTCATGTATATTTGTTGGGACATCTTGTACAGTATGGATTGTAATAATTGGACACTATTTGGGTATTTTTGTACATCTCTGCATTTGTTTTCACTGGTAACCTGCAGGACCTGCGCAATATCAAATAAGTAACGGGCCCCCCGAGAGCGGGTCGTTACATTCTTGGTGGCGTTGGAACCGTCTTGAAGTCTACTATCTGGGAAAAATATCAGAAAAATACTGAAAAATCCCATGTGATAGCAGATTTGAAAATAGTGCACGGCTGTCCTGTTTCCAGCACTTTGGGTTGCTCGATTCCTTCGCCGCATCATAGCTCGATCGAGCGACCTGGAATCCATGAGTCATGGTATCATAGAACCATGCTTTCTTCGTTCTCATCTTCCTCGTCTCTTCTCTCTTGCCCCTTCCTTGCTCCCCAGCAGCTTTGAGTCACCGAACACGGTGCTTCATGAGTTCCGGTGTCGAAGCACGTGCTCTCTCCTCCAATATACTCCAAATCGCTCATATTCCCTGACATGCAACCAAACGTCTTAAAGTAAAATAGTTTCAATTATGAGCGTAAAAGCGTATGAAATATGTAATTGAGCAATCATTTTGACATGTAATCATATAGATAAAACGTGGACTATAATGACACATCAAACCCCATATTCACCACTCAACAACACCAACTGGGTTCTACCCTTGCCTCCTGAGACTCGTCCAGAAATCCGTTTGGCAGCGTAGAGAGGAGGAGAGGAGGAAAGGAGAAGAGACATAGAAGCGGTGATGAGATGATGTGACGACAGTGGTGAGGGTGGATGAGGGGGTCATTAGCTGGTTGACAGGTGTGTGAGATGGTGAACAGTTTCAAAAATGAAAGTTAAGTTTTTGAGTGGCAAATTTGTGAATAAGTTTTATGCGTGCAAAGTTAAAAAATTGTGCGTATATAATTACCTCAAAACACCGAGAGTTGCTATACACATAGACATAGTTGCTTCACATGGTGGATACAACGTGTGTTGGATTCAACGATCGATGACTTCGTGTGTGATGATAACAAACGTGTATGAACGTTCTAATGTATGTGTTAAGTATTTTTAGGAGTGGCACGCTTGTAAATCTTCAAAATGATGACTCAGTCAATTGATGGAGGAATTGCTATTCATATAGCAAATTGGAAGATGGGAAAATGGCTATTCATATAGCACCTTCGACTTGGTCAAAGAGATGGTGACTATAGCTACAAATATTGGACAAAGTCAAATTGGAGAAGATCTTATTCAAACCAATTAAAGATTGATTCAAATCAATTAACGATCCTATTAAATCTTCTATCCTATTTGCATCCTCATCCTAATCCAATTAGTATTGCAATGAGATAAAATAGAATCCCTCCAAATCTCCTACTCCTATCTCTATTAGGATTTCTCCTTAGCCACAAATTCTCCATACCCTTTCCTATATAAACCAAGCTACCAAAGGGGATGAAAAGTTACAGCCAATAACAATACCCTAGCCATCATATTGCGGCAACACAAAGAGACAAAGGGGAAGAGCACATTGCGGCCTAACACACGATCTTGCAAAAGCTTCAAAGCCAAAACCCTAAACTCATATACCCTAAGCCGCAACTATGCAATAGGACTCCTCCACCCTTGCTCAAGACATCCTCCTCCTCTCCAAGAGCCAAGATCCATCTCCTAACAACCTTGTGCAAGAACACTTTGCCCAAAGCTTCAACATCCAAAACTTCTCCATAGCCACAACATGCCATAGATAGCCCTTGCACAAGTTGAAGTTCAAAGAGTCCTTGCACAAGCTTGAAGTCCCAAGAGCTATTGTCGCAAGTCTCCATCAAAAGGGGTTCTCTAGAGCCGCCGCAACTTCATAGCTCTACCAAGGTTTAAAAAGCATCTCAAGTTCATCCTCCTCCTTTCTCCAAGAGCCTAACTTCATCATCATCAAGGAGAGGCTGCAACAAGGAGAGAGCCAAAGCCCTAGCCACAACATCCTTGAAGACCCCCATAGCCGCAAGTAGCAGCACCCAAGCACCAAGAGGAGGGGTCTGCACATGGACTGCTCGAGCAACCAAGGGGTCTGCGTGCACACTGCAGGGTCCAGGCAGTGCACTGCCAGGTCCAGGCCGCGCACTACAGGGTTCAGGCCATGCACTGCTGGGTTCAGGCCACGCACTGCTGCTGCACCATCAAGACAAGGCCGTAATATTCAAAGAGGAGTCAAGCGAGAGCGGCAACTTGAGTTGCAGACGAGACGAGACATCTACATCTTGCCAGACGAGAGCTGGCCCGTGCCGATTGACAGAGACGACTATGCCTACACACTGAGATTCTCTAAACTCTTTTACTATTATTTGTGTGTAGTAGTAACGATCTTTGTAGGGGAAACTTTACCTCTTTTGTGTTCTTTTGGGACTTGTTTAGTCGGGGACTAGACAAGAGGGTCTTGACAAGAGGGGCTTGTCAAGATAGAGCATTTACTAGGTTGATAGTGTTTTGCACTCGGAGAGTGTGGTACGTACTATGTGGGTAGCCGGGGGCTCGAGACTCCTTGTAGTAGTACATAAGAAACATATTAATGCTAGTATTTGCTTGGGGGCTGAGTATGTCATGGGACGACTGAACCAGGGTATATCTGTGCGTACTATGTTATTGTATACTTTTTACTCTGCATGTGTTGCACGAGAATTTTTATTAGCCTATTCACCCCCCTCTAGGCTTAGATCCAGATCCAACAAGTGGTATCAGAGCATGTTAGAGGATCTAGGCTAGATTGACCATGAATACTTTTGATTCTGCTTTTGCTGATGGTCAGTCTATATCACGTCCCCCTAAATTTAATGGTGTAGATTATGTTTATTGGAAAACTAGAATGAAAATCTACTTAGCCTCTGTTGATTATAATGTATGGAATATTGTTGAAAAAGGATATAGTCCTCCTATGCTTAAAATTGGAGATACTGAAATGTTGAAACCTGAAGATAAATGGGATGACAATGATAAAAAACGTTTTTCTTTGAATAACAGAGCTATGAATGCGCTTATTTGCTCTTTGGATAAAGCTAAATTCAATCGTATCTCACAACGTTTAACTACGCAGGAAATTTGGCATACACTGGAGGTAACGCACAAGGGAACATCATAAGTAAAGGGATCCAGACTTGCGTTGCTGAGTACGGAATATGAGAGCTTCCGCATGCTTCCATCAGAATCCATTAAGGACATGTTTGCGAGGTTCACAGACATTGTATACAAGTCCACCTCCCTCGGTAAGCCATACTCTAGCCTTGAACATGCGTGAAAAATCTTAAGAGTGTTGCTAAGCTCGTTCAGGCCTAAAGTCATTGCTATCCAAGAAGCGAAAGATCTATCACAGATAAGAGTGGAGAACTTGATTGGCAACCTAATGTCTCACGAGCTTGAGCTGCAGAATATTGAAGAAGGAGAGAAACCTAAGGCAAAGGAAAAAGCTCCAAAACCACTAACTCTTCAAGCTAGCGAGGATGACGAAGATGAGGAGGACATGCACTTATTGTAAGAGGGTTCACAGGTACATTAAAATAAAGCAAGGAAGAGCTAAAATGGCGCAAATGTTCAATCGTTCTAATAAATATAATCCCGCTAAAAATATTTTTGAACAGAAAACTGCTGATAAAGTTGATTGTTTTAAATGCAGCAGGAGAGGACACTTTGCAAGAGATTGCCCACAAGAGACGGCTAATGTTGTAGACAAGAAAGGAAAATCCATGGTGGGAACGTGGGACATGGATAGTGAGGATGAGAATGAAGAGCATGAAATTGGAATCACTCTTGCTTTGATGGGAATACACGATGAGTTAACATCTTATACTAAAGCTGAACTTTTTAAGAAAATGCAAGAGGAAATTGATGAGCTAGATTCTAGTGTAGAAAGCTATAGAAATGCGTGTTTTGAATTGCAAAAAGAAAATTGTGACATGTTGGAAGAAACTAAAAATCTGAAAGAAGATCTTGTTGCATGCAAATCCACCATTACCATGTTGAAAGAAAAATCTAGCTCACCTAAAAAAAATTGATTGCCTTTCTTGTCCCTCTTTGATGAATTTATTTAACATGCTAAAGCAAGATCTAATTAAGCTGGAAACTGAAAAAGACTATGTGATTAGAGAGCTTAATGATAAATTCTGCATAGTTAATAATGATCTTAAAAGAAAAGTGATTGAGTTTGAAATGAAAGAAGAGGAAAACAAGAAAGCTTTCATTAGTAAATGTACTTTGCTTGTGAATGAGAATGCACTATTAAAATCCAAAGTCTCTAGTCTTGAATTGTCTATTTAAAAAAATTTCATAGGAAAACAATCTCTGGATATCATTCTTGGAAATCAATTATATGGCAATAATAGACGAGGACTTGGATTTGGTTTGAAAAATGTCGAAAAGCCAAAATTTAAAAAAATTCACAATGTGCCTACTATTGTCAAAAATATGCGTGCAAAGTGCTTTACTTGTGATAGTGTTGGTCATACATCTTATAAGTGCAAGTTTAGGAACACGAAAATAAAGCTTAAACAAGTGTGGGTTCCTAAATCTTTGGTGAATAACATGAGTGGACCTTGTAGGATTCCAAGGTCACATATAGCATCTACCGTGTAGGTACGGTGGAGATTTGGCGAGGAGCTTTGAATTGAACATTTTCATTATTTAAGCTTCTTAGCCAAAAGACGACGCGAAGGTATATTTTTTCCCTCTTTGAAATTAATGCACACCTTCATAGATTTTGCATGCGCAAACTATTTTTTATTTGAGTGCTAGCTTGATAGATATTAGTTTGCTTGATATAAAAATAAAAAATGAAAAAAAATGCTTAATGGAAATCTTTTCTCTTTGTATCATTCAAGTAGTATTATTGAATGTCATTCATATCCTTGTAGAAATTATTGTATTATTGTTATAGCTACATGCGCACGTTAGAATTCCTAAGTAGCTATGACATGCTTAATGAATTGAATAATATAATTTCTACACCTACACCTTCACTTCCACGAGTATTGGATATTGTAGCACAATTGGAGAAACTTTTATGAAATGGTGGAAAGTGAATGTATGTTGAAAATAACTGATAAATCTAAGGGATATAATGTGTATTGTCCATGGATAAAAATTGAGCACAAAAGAATTGAATATGAAACAAGAAAAATGAAAAAGAATGAATATTGCTCCGTATGTAAAATGGATACAATCCATGGAAAGTATACTACCCACGAGTATCCAACATATTGACGTGTGTTTATATTCTATATATTCACGCACGTCTTCTTTGTGTTTTTCCGTTATTTTTCGTCGTCCCGTATCCATTTTCTTGTGTTTTCTAGTTTTCTTTCACTTCTCCGTGTTTTTGTATGTTTGTAAGAGATTGCCAGCGTAGGGGACGTTTAACGAAGATATCATGAGTCTCTGGAGCAACGGGAGGAGTCACGCATGATCCAGGGGTCAACCGACGAAGATTTCCATTTTTTAGCCCCCACCCGATCGGTTGGACACAGCCAACCGATCGGGTGGTGCACGCGTGTCCGACCCGGACGCAAGCTGAAGCGAAGTGCAGCCCAACCGACCGGTTCACTAACCGGTTGAACACAGCAGAGTTCTCGGCCATTTGGAGCTGAATTCCAACCGATCAGGTCACATTCACCCAATCGGTTCATCTGTAGCGAAATTTCCAAACGACGACCCGGAGAGCTCAACCGACGGTTCGCTGACCGTGTCTCATAAAGCTTGACGTCCCCCGGTTTTGTAGCATGCAAGTGTGCAATAGGATAGGGGATACCAGATTTAAATATTTATACCGCAGGCGCACGGTGTTGTATTGTGGCTTGGGGGTCAAACACAGGGAGGTGTGGTTGTGCTTGTATCAAAGAGGAACCGGTTCACCCTATGGGTGAGCTAGCCCGAATCGATCGATGGTTTGCCACTGAACAAAGATACGAGGGATAAACTATATAAAAGGAAACATAGGACTTCAGTTTCCACCCTGTCATGTGTTCTCACTTTTACGACCGGCGGATAGGAGTACGATCGGATTAGGGTTTAGTGGTGAGACGTTGCCTCTAAGAGTGATACCAGTGTCCCATGGGCCCGATATTCCGATCAGTGCCCAGGATGATACGCCGGACTACCCGGGTTCGGTCAGTGGGCATTCCCATGTCCATTAACACTGACCGACTCCGTGAGCACTAAACTCGCAATGATAACTCCCAACATCTCATCCTGTCGTTCCCACGCGCTAGGATTCGATGTCTACGCTAAGGGTGTGAGCTGCGGCTAGGGAGTCAACCGCCATGTTTATTCCCCCTTGGCTCTACGGTCAAGGGCAATCTTTTTCCCACCGATGACAATGAAACACCCTGCGTAACCATCTAAATTCCTAATCTCTATCGAAATCCTAGTCCTATGGATGCATTAGGGAGAACCCACGAAGAGGTTTCCACCAAAATCCCAGATTTGGGAACTACTCACACATAATAGCTAAAAAGCAATCTAAATAAAAATCAACCGTAAAAATCATGATCAGGCAATTGAAACGGGGTAGTAGCAATGCTATCAAGACTATATTAAAGTTTGACAAAGATCAGAAGACTTACAAATAACAATAAAATTCCAGCCGTCACAAATGGAGGAAAAGACAGAAAAAATCAAAAGCTGCGTTTTCTAAAACCTAGGGCAACTATATATAGAAATCGACTTCACCCGATCGGTTGAAGCATCAACCGATCGGGTGAGCTGCTTGATGCTTCGGCCGTCAGCTTCGGGAACTTCACCCGGTCGCTGAGGAGAGCGGGTGGAGCGAGCGGGTCATCGTTTGAAGAGAAGCGGCATCAGGTGAACTGATCGGTTGAGTAATCAATCGATCGGTTGGAATTATCACCCAAAAGAACAGAGACTTCTGATGAACAGACACGGTCAGCGAACCGTCGGTTGAGCTCTCCGGGTCGTCGTTTGGAAATTTTGCTACAGATGAACCGATCGGGTGAATGCACCCGATCGGTTGGAATTCAGCTCCAAATGGCCGAGAACTCTGCTGTGTTCAACCGGTCGGCGAACCGGTCGGTTGGGCTGCACTTCGGTTTAGCTTGCATTCGGGTCGGACACGCGTGCACCACTCGATCGGTTGGCTGTGTCCAACCGATCGGGTGGGGGCTAAAATGGCAATCTTCGTCGTTTGACCCCCTGAATCATGCGTGACTCCTCCCGTTACTCCGGGGACTCATGATATCTTCGTTATATGTCCCCTACGCTGGAAATCTCCTACAAACATACAAAAACACGGAGAAGTGAAATAAAACTAGAAAACACAAGAAAATGTATACGTGACGACGGAAAATAACGGAAAAACACAAAGAAGACGTGCGTGAATATATAGAATATAAATACACGTCAAAATCCCCCAAGCTGAACCCTTCCTCGTCCTCGAGGAAGACGAGTGAGAGTGGGAGCTTGGAGGGAGAAAATAGAGAGAAAGAGAGAGAAAGAGAACTCAAATCCTAAATCTCCCGTCAGGGCCAACAAAATCCAACACGCCACACCAAGCAAGCAAGCGACAAATCATAACACTAAACCAAGGAATACGAGTCCAGACAAGTGTCGTGGACCATGCGGTGAAGCACGCGAGAGTGTGGTCGTGTGCTAGCAGACGGTATCACTATCTACATTGTGCAATAAGCTCCATATACACAAATCCAAGGAAAGACCCAAATATCGATTCGATTTGAAATAAACGGTGAATAGATAGCTCAAGCATGCATGAGAAGAGTAAGAATCGAAGCGTATCACTTGTCAGGGACTCCACATCTAGGGACTAGGAAATCACCACAATATCGTCTAGATAATAGCTAGAAAGTCATTGTTCCAAGTGTTTTCGAAAACGATGGAGGTTGAGATGGTGTGGAGTAGAACACTCGGTGCAAACTCTCGCCTTCCCTTTATTCTCGGTAGGTAGGAAAGATATTCACACATTTTTTGGGGTTTTGGGTATTTGTATTTTTTTTTTTTTGAATTTTGGCTATACATATTTTTTTTCTTTTCTCTTTTCTTTTCTTTTTTGGGTTTTTCTTTCTTTTCTCATTTTTTTTGATTTTTAGGCTTTGGGGTATATACATGTGTGTACTCTCCCAAGTGGGAGAACGGTACACGACGAGGGGATTTGCACCAAGTAAAATAAAAAAGAAATCGGATTCTAAACACTTGGACAAAGGAGATTTTTCTCGCTAATCAGAGCATAGGCTAAATGGGTTATCCTAGTCCTAATTGTGGAATCCCGACACATGCGAATTGAAGTATACGATATATATATATATATATATATATATATATATATATATATATATATATATATATATATATATATATATATATATATGCATGCATATAGAAGCAGACAGGAGAAGCATATATAAAAAGTTTCTCTCTCTCCCGTTTTTAGAGAAAGAAGCTCTGGGCTAAAGCGATCGCAGGGATTTTTCGTCAGCTGCCTTGCGGCGGGCGCCGGAGACGAGCTGATAGCTGGAGTCGATGCGAAGGCTAGGAGAGACTAGGAAGAGCAGTGATTCGGCGTGGTGAGTTTCTACGTTTCGTTTCGTATCTAGCCTTCTTGATCGAAGGTTAGATCGGGTTGGAGGCGATCTCTTCGGATCCCTGCACGCTCAGTATTGATGAATCAAGATCTCCTCCTGAGATCTTGATTCGGGGGGGTGAGATTCTTAATCTACTAGTATCAAAATTACTATTGCGATTCTAGCTCTTTGAATCGTTCTTGGCTGTTGCCGCTCTTGACGAGGTGTCGAAGGAACGGTTCATCATCCTGCTATCTGGTACGGAGCGGGGGTGACTGGATCTAAGGAAGAAGGACCTGCTCTTGGATCTGTTCCTGCTAGCAATTCATTGACGGACCTTGATCTCCCACTGAGATCTAGGTTCGGTGGTGAGATTCATATCTCTTGGTTGTACTACTTTCACATATTACCTCCGGTTATTGACTTGTTCTTTGGTTGATGCTGGGCTTGGTGTGGTGACAACACTGAGCATCATGGATAATGCAAGTAGGAAGGATGCGGAGGACACAGGATGGAAGGTGGTTGGAAATAAAGCCATCAACAACCGAGGCGCAAATGCTAATCAAACTAGAAGACCTTACAGCAAAAATGATGTAAACAATGTGCTCGAGCGCAGGGCTCAGCGACCAAAAATTCCCTTGAAGATCAACGTCAACGCTGAGAAATGCTCATGGTCGAATATCTGCACGAATACGCGAAAGCTGTCGGATTCACTGGAGATGATGTTCATTCCGCCCACTACGGGGGAAGATGGGGTGGCTGCGGCTATCCTATCGGAGGAGATGATGGTGGAGGGTGTTGAGGGATGGGAGAACACCTTGGTAGGCTACGTCCTCAGTGACATTCCATTCTACGGCCAAATCAAAGCGTGGACGTCTAGAGTTTGGAAAACCAGAGGAGAGGTTAGTATATTCTCGAGGGAGAACGGATTCTTTTTCTTCAGGTTCGGATCAAACGAAGATAGGGATGACGTGCTCTTTGGAGGGTCGTGGCTCTTTGACGGTAGATTAGTAGTGTTGTAGCGATGGTGTGCAGATGCAGGCTTCAATTGGGACTTGTTGACTGCCGTACCTGTGTGGATTCAGCTGCCCAATCTTCCGCTCAACCTATGGACGAAGCGCATCCTCAGTGCTATTGCCAGCGTGATAGGCGTTCATCTATGCTTGGACAGGGCGACTGCGAAGCTGGAGAGGCTGGCGTACGCACGTTGCTTGGTGGAGATAAGAGCGGATGAGCCGTTGCCGAAGACGGTGACCGTTCGCTTGGGGGATGTTTCTACTATAGAAGTAGGTGTGAGATATGAAGGAGAGCACCCTAGATGTGCAAATTGTATATGTTTTGGTCATGTGACAAAACAGTGCCCCTTGGGTAATGTAGAAGTGGGGGAAATCACGGGTAATGAGGGATGTAATGTTGAAGATGGTAGGGACGTTGTTACTGCAAATGTGTGGGAGGGTCATATACCGAATGCTTGTAAGAAGGGACTGGGGGTGTCCAGTGATGGGAGTGTGGCTGTTACCGCTAATGTGCGGAAGGGTGATATACCGGAAGCACGTAAAATGGGGCTGGGGGTGTCCAGCGATGGGGGTGATGTTGTTACCGCAAATGTGCGGGAGGATGTCATATAGGAAGCTTGTAAGATGAGGCTGGGGGTGTCCAGCGGGGTGGAGAAGGCTGTAGCAATATCTAATGTACGGGAGGGTGATATACCGGAAGCTTGTAAAATGGGGCTGGGGTGTCCAGCGATGGGGGTGATGTTGTTACCGCAAATGTGCGGGAGGTGGCCATACAGGAAGCTATAGCAATTGGTTGTGAGGGGGGCAAAAGTGGAAGAAAATGTAATGGGCAGGAGGGGGACATAATGAAAGCTTGTAATATGGGGCTGGGGGGGCCAGCGAGGGGGATATAGCTGTAGAGAAGAACAATATGGGGGTTGCCTGTGATGATCCAGGGAATGATGTAAGGGCGGCTGTGCATATGGATGTGCTGAAGGAAGTAGATGTAAACATAAAAGAATGTATTAAAGGGGGGAGGGACCGGTAGAAGCACGGCGGGGGGATTGATCCTGAGTCTCCTTGCCAAAGGAAATTAATATCCACACACGATAGAATGAAAAATGATAGATCGAAACCCCCATCAGACTTTCGGCTTACGCCCAACGCGGGGAAGAGTAAGCAAAAGTCTGTCAAGAAAATGGGTAATCCATTTGCTCCTCTAAATCTTGATGGCAATAATGCGAGAGTATCTCTTCTCAACGACGATATTGAGGATCAAGATACTGACGATGATGGCCCTAGTAGCCTTACTATTGATAATAAGGAATGGGCGCTTGAGCAGGAAGCTATGAGTAGGAAGAATAAGAGCAAAAAGAAAAATAATAACTCTTTGAATAAAGGGGTTGCAGTTAAGGGTATTCGTAAAAGTGAGCGAATAAACGGGGGGGGGGGTGATGGCTCCCTCATCTTCCGATCTTTAGATATGGCTTTGTTCATATGGAATGCACGCGGGCTTAATAATGCTACAAGGCGTTGTGATCTCAAGTTCCGCTTGCGCAAATTTGCTCCCTCCTTGGTTGGCTTACTGGAAACGAAAGTTATTGAGGAAAATGCTCATCAGATCCTCAAATGTTTTCCGAATAATTGGTTGTCCATCAATAATCGGAGTAAGCACCCGAAAGGTCGTATTGTGGTGATGTTTAACCCTGATGTCTGGGATTGTGTTGTTGATGATATCTCGGCACAACATCTCACTATTTGTTGTACCATTACCGCTGGGTTTAGTATGGTGGGAACTATGGTTTATGCTTCCAACAGTTCTATTGATAGAAGAGAACTATGGGACTCTATTCTGGCTAGCACTATCAAGTATAAAAACTTGCCTTGGCTGATTGGGGGAGACTTTAATTGTGTCAGATATGCCAAGGACAAAGTTGGTGGGAGACCGATAGTGGGGCATATGGTTGAGGAATTCAACGCCTGTATTAATACTAGTGGTTTGATGGAACTTAAGCCTATTGGTAATCCCTTAAGCTGGACTAATAGAAGCATTGGCTCCAATCGTATTAATGCCACGCTTGATAGATCGTTCTGCAATTGCAAATGGATGGATATTCTGCCTACTTCTTATTGTGAATATGCGACGGGAGGTACTAGTGATCATGCATCCTTATTATTCACCTCCATCCCAAGATTGAGTCGGATCCCAAACCTTTCAAGTTCTTTAATTCTTGGGTGCAATGCTCTGAGTACACGAATACTTTGGCTGGCCACTGGCGTACGGAGATTGTGGGTTGTCCGATGATTCGCCTTGTCGTCAAGCTTAAAAATCTTAAGCAGGGGTTGAAGGGCTTAAGGGATAGTATTAGGGATTCATATAACGTCTCTAAATGTCGTGATGAGCTTGAATCTATTCAGAAGGATCCAGATCTGAATTCTTGTGTTGAGAAACAGGAGAGAGAGTTCTTCCTTATCAACCAATTGGCTGATGCCATTGACATTGAGGAAGCTAACATGAGACAGAAGAGTAGGCAAAACTGGTTACTTCTGGGAGACCGTAATACGCGCTTCTTTTACACTGTCATGAAGGCTCGTCAGAGCCATAACAGTATGGGGCATCTTATTGCTACTGATGGATCTTATAATGAAAATAGCAATATTAAAATTGATGGCCCTGAGTTCTATAGTAATCTTTATAATCAGGAAGACTACTGGAGAGTGTTTCCTTGCCTCACAACTAAAAGAGTACTTACTAAGGAGGCCGCTTGTTGGGTTGAACGGCCGGTCTGTAAGGAAGAAGTGAAGAACGCTGTGTTTCAGATTGATGGGGATAAGGCCCCGGGTCCGGATGGTTTTAATAGTTTCTTTTACCAGAAATCGTGGAATGTGGTTGGCAGAGATGTTACCAATGCGGTCCTCTCTTTTTTTCGTTCTGGCAGAATCCTGAAACAAATTAATCATACTTTCCTGACTCCAATCCCTAAAAATTCTAATGCTACTGGGTTGGGGGATTATAGGCCCATTTCTTGTTGCAATGTGCTATATAAGATCATCAGCAAAATTTTATGTAACAGATTGAAGAGAGCTGTTATTGAGCTTATATCCCCAAATCAGGCCGCTTTCTTAAAAGGGCGCCTCCTTGCTGATTGTGCTCTGTTGGCTCATGAACACATTAGGGACTTTAATAATCCCATGGGTGGTCGTGCGTGCCTCAAACTTGATCTTCGCAAAGCTTTTGACAGTGTGAACAGGGAATTCATATACTTTATGCTCCACCGGATGGGATTCAAACACAAATTCATTGGTTGGATTGGGGAATGTATATCCACCCCCTCATTCTCTATTATGGTTAATGGCTCCTCGTATGGTATGTTTCAGTCCAATAGAGGGTTGCGGCATGGCGACCCATTATCTCCCTACCTATTTGTGATCGTAATGGAGGCTTTTTCTCTCCTTATGGCCCGGGCTGTGGTTTCTGGTAATATCTCTCCCATGAAGAGGATTGGGGTGGTTACTCATCTTCTATTTGCTGATGACTTACTTGTCTTCTGCCGAGCTAATACTAAGTCTTTTGAGTGCTTAAAAGATCTTCTTGTTACTTTCAAAAATTTTACTGGTCTGGTGGTTAATTGGAACAAATGTGCGGGTATCTTCAGCAAGGGGGCTAAAGAAACTGTGTACCTTGCGGATTTTTTGGGTATACGGAGAGTTCATTCGCTCACCACCTATTTGGGGTTGCCTCTGTCAGCCAAATATCCCAAAGCATCCATGTATTCCAGATTGCTTGACAGATGCAGAAACAGGTTGCAAGGATGGTCTTCATCCTTACTTTCTATTGCGGGGCGTATTGAGCTTGTCAGAACGGTTATTCATAGCATGGTTGCTTTCTGGTTGCAGGATTTTCATGTTCCTAAAACAGTTATAAATACCCTTAATTCTATCTGCAGGAAGTTCATATGGGGGAAAACTCATGTTTGGGCTTGGGATGATTTATGCACTCCTAAGCAGGAGGGGGAGTGGGGCTCAGACGATTCTCTGAATTAAATACCGCTTATGGGGTTAAAATGACATGGCGCATGCTTACTCATGATGGTATTTGGGCATCCTATATGAGGAGGCAGTATATGAATAGTGGTGGTTTTTACTTGGCCAAGGCTAATCATCTGCAGTCTGGGACCTGGAAATTTATTTTGCATTGTCGTGAATTCAGTAAGAGGCTTATTAAAAGGGAGGTCAGGGATGGTGCTACCACTCTATTCTGGCATGACAACTGGCTCCCTTGTGGGCCTCTTTGTGACACATATAATGTTCCTATGGGGGAGGAAAGGAGAAGGGTTTGTGAATATTGGACTACGGAAGGTTGGGTTGATGATCCCGTGCTTCTTCATGTTAAACATATCATTAATCCGGTCATTCTTCTTCCTGGAGAGGACTCATGGAATTGGTGCTCGAAATCTACTTCACTACATGACATTTGGGCTGGATCTCGTGCTATTATGCCCTTATTTCCTTACTACAAAGTGGTCTGGTATCAGGGGCATATTCCGAAGATGGCTATTACTCTGTTGCGTGCTTTTCACGGGAAACTCCTTACCCGTGACAAGCTGATCCACTGGGGAGTACCCTCTCCTCCCTATTGCGTTTTATGCTCTGATCTTATACATGAAAGCGTTGATCACCTCTTTTTTGAGTGTAGTTATGCTAATTATCTACTATGCATGAGTTTTTTGAAATTGGGAATCAATACGGCTCTTCCTTGCACACTCTCAGGGGTTGGTGATCTTTTCTTAGGCCAGTATTACAGGAGGGATGTTGAGGGTATTCTGGCCAAGACAGTTCTTGTTGCGATGGTTTGGCACATCTGGAGGGCAAGGAACAAGGAGGGTCTTTGAGGAGGTGAGCAGGATTCAGACTCTTCTCTTTGAGGATATAGCTGCTGATGTCAGAGTTGCATTGAGGCACTTAGAGTGGGAGCGGGATGATGCTGCGAATGGACCCCTATCAAATTGGGGGTTATTAGGATGATGTGCTATTTTCTGGATTTGCTTGTACTTTTTGTTTTCTTCTTAGGTTCCAAGGGTCAAGGATGGGGTTAAGTGTGGTGGGAGATGGCGCATGTGCCTTGTCCCTATTACTGTAACTTCCATCCCCATCCCCTTGCACCTTGTATCTTTTCTGATAAAGCCGCGCATATTCTCCAAAAAAGCAGACGGGAGAAGCAAATACTGCATATTCAAATCGAAGCATGATAATCTTGGGGTCATCCCAGGATAGGTATGTAAATCAAAATCATAAAGTAGAAGCACAATATAAGCTAGTCGCGACACACGACTCACATAAAAGCAAAGTGGACCCACGATGCATGAAATGCAAGAGGACTCAGCTTCCTAGGGTTGGTGAATGTGATAATCGAAGCCATGCTAGGTGTGTGTGTGTGTGATTCTGTGGCAATTCATCATATGGGGCCATCTCTAGGAGAAAGAGATTAAAAGAAGAAAAGAAAAAAGAAAAACACGAAGAAAACGACTCAAAAACGAAGAAAAAGACACAAATAACGCACGAAGTGCGACTCGCTCAAGCTGAAACTTGCATTGCCTTCAATGCAATAGAAGTAAATACGGGAGGGCAATGGAAATGGGGGGGAATACGCACCGACACAAAAAGAAATGAAAAACAAGCAAAACACACATAAGAACTGAAAAATAAAGAAGGAGGAAAAAGAAATACAGAAAATAAAAGATAGAAAATCACACCACACGACATATATAAACAAGCACACCATGAAAAACATCACATGACAACTCACATTAAAAAAAGACTTCCTCCAAGCTAGACATGACAATGCTAGCGATAAGATATAATCATGACGATGCAGAAATATGCAAGGGGGAAGATCGGAAAAGAAAATGAAATCAAAAGGCAGGAGAGGAAATATCATCGTCCTCCTCGGTAGAAGATGTGGGGGATGTGGGGGAAGGATAGGAGAGGTGACGGGTGTGCGGAGAAGTGTGGAAAGGGGTCGAGGTGATGGATGGGTGGGTGTGGAGGAGGTGTGAACGATGGGTGGTGTGGTGGTGATGATGGTGAGTGGTAGTGAAATGGCGACCAATGCGGTGGTGGATGGGGGAGGTACGGGGGTAGGAGAGGATGGTGGGGGAAGTGATCTAGATCACACCTGCAATTTCTTGCGGCGTGCGTATGGGGTGATGGAGGTGGAGGGTGGCAGAGGTGGTGGGTCAGAAATGGTGTGTGTAGAAGAAGCGGTGGGAATGGAAGTGGTGGTGGGAGGGGATGATCGCCTAGGGGGTGATGGATGTGGTGATGAATGTGATAGGGGAGGTGAAGAATGTGATGGTGGTGGTGAAGATCGTCGAGGGGGTGAAGGGGGTGGTGAGGGGGGTGGTGTGGGTGGAGGTGGTCCGTGAACATGAGTGAGAATGCAGAGGATGGTGGCCACGTTCCGCTCAAGTGCGAGGAAACGTGGGTGAGTGAAGATGGAAGAGGATGGGACCGATGAGGCTGAAGAGGATGCGCCAGCACGCAGTGTAGCTAACTCAGCCTCGAGACGGAGGCGAGTAGAGGTGGCTCGACGAAAGGAGGAAGAGTGGTCGTACGGACCGGAGAAGTGGTGACGGTGGAGATGAGGATAGAAGCCGGGGTGGCACTACTGGGTCCAGCCCCGGGGTCTCCTCGGGACGCAGGTATGTCCTGCTCGCCTAAGTGGGCGGCAGGGGAAGGTGGTCTGGGTGCGCCCGGGATAAGGAACGGAAGACGTAACCCCCTAGAAAATCAGGATCATGAGGGAATGTCCAGTCTACCACAAGAACGATAGACATGCGAGCTGGGTTGGGCAGAATGGTGTAAGGAGCAGGGGGGTGACCGTAGTAGGAAGTGAAACGACCGTCTGGTCGAGGCTTGATCATGTGTATGTGCCGCAGGACATCAAGATCTATACGTGTAGGTCCTATGGCAGAAGGAAAATCTCGGGGGATGGCGATATTGTACTGGGGATATGAAGCTATGATAGTAATGAGGCCCCCGCAACAAAACTTGCCTTTACCGGCGCGGCTAATCTCAAGCAATTTGTGAATAAGCCAATCGTCAGCATGAATGGGAATGCGAGGGGCCTCGAAGGCGATCCTGTCGTCACCGCGAATGAAATCAAATGTCATGGCCCACAAAATAAAAAGATCAGGGATGGTCACGGTCCTAGACTCATCCCTGGGAAAGAATGTGCAAGATGTGATCCGGTGGGCCAGACGAAATACGGGGTGAATGATGGAGGAGGCCTTGGCCTTACCTCGAGGATAAAAATCATGTAGGGTGAGGTGAAACCAAAATTGATCGACGTCGAAATCACGGTGGTATCCGGAGTGACGGATAGCGTCGTCCCCTCGAATGGGGAAACCGAAAATGTTATTGATAGTATTCAGGTGGGTGCGAATGGTTTTGTTTCGGACGCGAAAAACGACGATCGATCCCGACTCACACTTAAGGGAAGATAGGAATTCGAGTGTGAGGGAGGTATAGGATACCGCGGTGGTGTTTAGGAAAGCTATCCATCCTAAATTGGCGAAGAGAGTCTCGACCTCGGAGAAAACTCCGAGATCGATAAGAGTTTGGGCATGGAAAAATTTGGTGGATAGGTGTCCCCATGCATCGAGTCTATTATAGAAATCTTTCTGGTCAACACTCAAAAAACGGTAACCACACGGGCCCATCATTGAGTCCTCAAGGGGGATAATTGGTTGGGGCTGGGGTTGTGTAGGCTGTGTAGGAGGGGACGTGAACTAGGTGGACGTGTGGTCTTTCGTCTCTTGCGAGACGACCCATCCTCACGCATGATAGCCTTACCATTATCTTTATCCCTGGCCATGTGAGTGTGTGATGCAAGTGTATGCAAGATATGATGAATGCACACAAACAATGGCAATTGAGCAAAATAGTAGTACTAGGGCAAATATGAAAATGGAGCTAAGGAGCGAAGTTACCCAGTAGAGAAGACGATCCTTGCTCGTAGATCACCCAACGCCATGCAAATGATGGGAGTGTGAAGCCGCGGCACGTCTCTACAACAAATTTTCGAAATAGGGGGTGGTCGGGCGAAAATTAGGGTTTGGATGAAAAAGGGAGAGAGAGAGAGAAATTGATGGAGAGAAGGAAGGAGAAAGTGATGAGATCGATTGAGAGGCTGTGGGGGTCGGTTGGGGGAAGAACGAGGCCGGTTGAGGGAAGAACTTGGCCGGTTGGGAGAGAAGAAGTCGAAACGGTGGGGGAGAAATCGAAGTCGGGTGAAGAAAATGAGTCGGGTGAATCGGGGGGTATTTATAGGATTTTAGGCCAACCGATCGGGTGAGAATTCACCCGATCGGTTGGGCAAATTTTCGAAAAATCTGTTGAAAAGTGGCTACAGGCGAACCGATCGGTTGGCCGCTTCATGATTTTCTCGAGAGTTCTGTGCACTTCACCCGGACGGCCACACGACCACTGCTTCTATCAACCGATCGGTTGATTTAATCCCAAAAAACTCGAGACTTCTACCGTTCTCACACGATCTGCCACCCAGTCTCGTGCTGCTCCACCCGAGCGGTTCGCTGAAGAACAGATATAGGGCATTTTCTGATACGTCCCACCCGATCGGTTGAGGGATCAACCGATCGGTTGGGGGCTTGTTCCCTGCAAAAGTTCACAAATAGCCTAAGTCTCTCGACGAAAGTTCCCGTTGCTGAATTTATTTATCAAAATAAGAAAAATAATCCTAAAAATAATCCTAAAAACAAAGATGAGGGTTTAGAACATGAGTTGCCTCCCATTAAGCGCTGTTGTTTAACGTCGTTTGCTCGACGCCCGGTAGATGATTTTCGAGGAGGATGGGAGTGATGCCCAATGTTTGGCATTCCTTCAGATTCTGAATTGGTGGCCTTTGGTGTCCTCGGCGGTGACAAGTAGACTTGCTCGATGATCCTCCCTCTGTTGATGGTATCCGGGGGCTTCTCCTTCATATTGGCGTCTACCGTCACTCTTCGCAGTATTCGGATTTCATCAGCATTGAGCCCCATGGGCTCTTTCCCTTTTCTCCTCATCGGAGGAGCTTTCGGGAATCCGGGAGGGATCGTATGTGGGATAACTGCTTCCCAAGCAGCTTCTTCCTTCTTCAAACCGACATGCTCTTCAAGGTCCCCCAAGCTGTCGGGGGGGTTCCTTGAGAGAATTTCCTATGTGCTAGCTTCTACGGATCTTTCCTCATCAATGTCCAGCATATTTCAACCAAGTTCATCCGTAGGGTGCTTCATAGATAACCTCAAGTCGAATTCGACCTTCTGGTCGCCAACATTAAGGGATAGCTTCCCTTTCTTTACATCTATCAGCACGCCAGTGGTGGCCATGAAGGGCCGTCCAAGGATGATGGGTGTATGAGTGTCTTCGGGCATGTCCATCACCATGAAGTCTACCAACACATGCACTCCTCTGACGTTAACAGGAAGGTCGTCTACAATTTCCACCGGATATTTGACCGATCTATCAACTAGTTGAAGGGTCATACCCGTGGGCTCCAGGTCTCCCATCCCTATCCTCCTGTATAGTGACAGGGGCATTAAACTGACGCTCGCTCCCAAATCCACGAGCGCCCGATGGATTTTCACTTCCCCAATCAAACAAGGAATAGAGAAGCTTCCCGGATCTTTTAGCTTGGGCGGATTCGCTCGCTGAATGAGAGCGCTGCATTCCGACGTAAGAACAACCTTTTCCTTTCTGGACCCTCTCGTCACCAAATCCTTTACGAATTTCGCATAGGAGGGAATTGTCTCTATGGGTTCGAGGAACGGGATCTACAAGCTCAAATCCTTGACCATAGCGAAGAACTTGCCGTATTTTTCATCAACCTTAGCTTTGGCAAGTCGTTGTGGAAAAGGCACAACGGGCTTAAATACTCTCAGGCTCCCCTCCTCGTCCTTCTTCTTCTCTTCTTCAGAGACTCCCTCCGGAGTCGTCGTCTTTGGTGACGAAGCTCTGTTATCATTTGATTTTTCAATTGGTCGCTCTACGACCAACGGAGCTTCAGGTTCCTTAGTGGGCACTCTTGTAGGAATTTGTGTCCCGCTTCTCAAAACGATATCGGACACATTCGCATGATCATGCGTTAGTGCCAAAGTCTGGTTCGCCCACTTGGGTTTACTTCCGGTTGAGCCGACAATTGGTTTTGCGCCCTTTGAAGGTTCGCCACCTGCAACCTCAGCTGGGTTACTTGGTCGGTGAGAGCCCTCTGTCCTATCTCCAGCTTCAAATTGATCTTCTCTTGGTTCGTAATGTACTGAGTCAAGAGGGACTCGACCGGGGAGATAACACTTTGCTGGCCATA
The DNA here is from genome assembly GCA_030789695.1 of Scilla litardierei. Taxonomy (NCBI): domain Eukaryota; kingdom Viridiplantae; phylum Streptophyta; class Magnoliopsida; order Asparagales; family Asparagaceae; genus Scilla; species Scilla litardierei. The sequence continues at coordinate 2,205 of JAULAV010001814.1, read as the reverse complement.
TGGCTGCTGCTGCTGCATGGGCTGCTAGTTCCTGGGGGGATACTGTTGGTACATCTGTGGAGGCTGCTGATGTTACTGATACTACTGCTGCTGTTGCCTAGGCGGCTAATATAACTGTTGCTGCGGCTGCTGCATGGGTTGCTGATAGGGTGCCCGGTAGATCAAATTGGGGTGGTTCTGATTATTGGGAGAATAATCCGGATTTGAGCTAGTCCTAGGTGGATACAGTGCATTACCCATCGGGTTGAAGAAAAGCACGCTAGCTTGATCCACCGGTGGTGAAATATCACCACCCTCGAAGTCTCCCAGGACTTCCGCTTCCACCACTGCTACTTGTTGGGTGCTGGCACCTCCAGCTCCTACCATGAGCGCTGAGATCTGGGTCGATAGCAAATCGAATTTGCTAGACAACTTGTCGACATCCTCGACTCTATGAATGCCTCCAGATCTGGGCGTGGCATGCTCATCGCACCACCGCTCATTGTTTGATGCCATGTTCTCTAATATGTTCCCGGCATCTTCTTCACTTCTAGACATAAAGGACCCCCCCAGCCGCAGCGTCCATCGAAGACTTCAGGTCATCCCTCAACCCGTTATAGAATAGATTTATAATCTGCCACTTTGGAAGCTCGTGATGAGGGCATCTCCGCTGCATTTCTTTATATCTCGTCCAAGCTTCGTGATGGGACTTGTGGCTGGCTTGGGAGAAGGAGGAGATCTCACTCCTCAGCTTCATCGTCTTTCCTGGGGGAAAGAACTTAGTCAAGAAAGCATTGGAGAGCTTCTCCCAAGTGTTGAAGGTGTTTGGGTCCTTCCCCCTAAGCCATTTCTTGGCCTTATCCCGCAGAGAGAAGGGGAATAGCTTCAGTCGGGACACCATTTATCCGGAATGTGTCACACTTCTCAAGGAAGGAGTCCAAATGTTCAATAGGTCTCTCCATGGGTGCCCCAGAAAATTGATCCTGCTGGATCCACGTCATTAACGATGGCTTGAGCTCGAAACTCTGTAATAGCAGGAGGTTGGATGGAGGAGGTGGACCCGATGGATGGCATCGAGTATTCCAGCAGGGACTTATGCAATGGGGTATTCTCTCCCATAGCATCTGACTCTTTTCTTCTTCTCCTTTCTGCGTTTAGACGCCTCAGGGTGGCGTTTATCTCCGGGTCAATAGGAATCAAGTCGTCAAGACTCCTTGTATTCCTGTGCATGAAAAACAACAAACACCCGTGAAGCAAGTGTGGGATAGAAACAGATAAAAATAGAAAATAAAAATTAGAAAATAAAAATGAAAAAGTAGAACGTGAAAATTATCGCGGGATAGGGATATGAGCTAGACTCAAGGGTTCATTGGGTCCTAAAATAACAAGCATGTTGCCTCCCTGGCAACGGCGCCATAAAGCTTGACGTCCCCGGTTTTTGATGCATACAAGTGTGCAATAGGATAGGGGATACCAGATTTAAATATTTATACCCCAAGCCACACTACAACACCGTGCGCTTGCGGTATAAATATTTAAATCTGGTATCCCCTATCCTATTGCACACTTGTATGCATCAAAAACCGGGGGACGTCACATATGCTATATGTGTAATCTTTAGCGTTGGTGCATTTTACTCGTCAAGCAATCCCACCCTCACATCTAAGAGTCCTTATAGGCTATGTTTTTGGGGTGTGGTGTCTTGAACTCATTTTTAATGAGGTGGAAAAATCAATCCTAGTGATTTCATGCTTATTGGAAAATGTGGCTTGGTTTTGGTTGATTTCTATAAGAGTTTCTCCCTTTGTGCTTCAATTATTTAATCATCACGCTTACACGATGGTGTAGAAGTCTTTGTTACACTTTTCATTAAAATTGAAGTGATTACTCTAAGAAAAATGACATGCAAGTGCTAGTTGTGACTTATAATACTTTATTTTTGCATGTGACATGAACTAGACTTCGTGTATACGCTTTTGATGATAACAAAAGGGGGAGAAAATAATGAAGATTTGTGTTGCATTAATGCTTTATATGTTCAAGGCGGAGCATGCAAAAAGGGGGAGCATGCCATGCTTATTCGTGTCACATTATCATTGCATGCTTGTATGTGCTTATATTGTTGCATACATCTTCCCATCACCACACTTCACACTCACATGTCACGATGAATTATTTGAAATGTTAGTGCAAATCTTATAAAAGTTTGTCATCATCAAAAGAGGG
>JAULAV010001813.1:0-37183 GCA_030789695.1 Scilla litardierei | reverse complement strand
TCCATTACATAACAGTTTACAGTCTGACATTCCAGCCAGATAAGAGAGTGATTGAGCTTGAACATATGGCAAGCACGGTTAAGTTTGTTGGAATATATATTTCAAATCCAGTGAAATATGCATAAGAGCCCGGTTTAGCTTGCTATTGGATTTGATAAAAGTGTGATTTAAAGAACGTGTCTGGTTTGATAAAAGAGTATATATATGGTGATATATGGTGAGCGAAACATCCTTTTCATCATCATAGCCTTCATCACAAAAATTGCTGTCAGCTTCTTACAAAGTATTTTTACCAGTAATATAACAATTACATCTCCAATTCATTTTTATACATCTATAGGAAATTTCATCCGCTCCACATCCTTTTTTGGTTTCATTTTCCTTAAAACTTCTCTGATCTTTCATACTCCGATTCTTCATATAAATTTATGATTCAGCTCTTTTGAAGGAACTTCTTTGTCTTATAGTACACTCTTCACCTACTTGTGATCATCTTTGATCACATTTTCGTCTTTGATGAATTTAACTGCATACAAGTTCATTCGCGTTTATCATTCATGCTAGTCAATATATATTTATCTCTCTCTTAACTGTATAAGCTTACATGATCATTAAGATCACCATTACTAAAAAGTTTTACTTTCAACATGTATTCTTTGCACCGCTTCCTTCAAATCTATTAAAAATTATTGACTATTTGCATTATCGAATTATATTTATGGTGCATAAGTGCTAAAAATATTCATCATCTTCTTCCTAAGGCCAATTTAATCTGCATAATAGTGTCTTTTTTCTTCTTACATTCATTGCATACATTTGCAATTCTTTATCAAGTACTATTCCACTCCCATATCTGTTTCTCTCCTTATCGATGTGTCAAAGCTTTTGACCGCATTGACCTGACTATTATAGCCTTTTTATCTAATGCTTAGTCTCTTGAATGTATAAAATATTAATACTCCTAAATATGACATCAAGAATTTCTCCTAACTTTCTAGTTAGACTTTATATGTCAAGATGCTTATCTAACCTTTTAGTTGCGGACTAAGTTCTTTATCTACTCACATCCATTAAGAGACGTGAACTATTGCATATTTAACACCATACCTGGGTAACGATGCAATGCATCGCTTTCGGATAACAACGTAGCAACTATTGCATACTTATCATTATATCCGTACTCTGGTACATCGCGCCACTTAAGAAAATATGTCCTAATAAAATTTCTATATAAACAATGTATTGTGCTAGCTGTTACATACCTATCGCATAAACCTCATCTTTTCTCTGGGCTTGGGACTGGTAGCGAAAAGACAAGTGGAGTTGGGAGCCTAACCTCGTATCAAGTCTAAAAAAGATAGATGATTAAATAACTTTGGACTTTGGAGTGAGGCGTAAGACCTTGGTTTCGGTTTACAAATTTTGCCAGGTTTCCTTAGTCTCGATGATTTTGCTTGGATTTTTGTTTTGGTTCTCATGCGTAAAAATGGGTAGCCCAAGTGTCCATAACCACAACCCATTCGTCTTCTTACGCTGGTTGTGTATGTAGTTCCTAAGGAGTATAAATATAATCATATACGTTAAATATGGGTTAATAAATATGGGTTAATGAAAAAGAAACTCCACTTATTGTACTCTACCAGTTAACCCAAATATTAATCTAAATTAATACGAAAGTAAGCAATCGAAATTAATGAATACTATAATCTAAATAATATTAATCTTTATGAATTTCACGTAGCAATAGAAATTTGGAGATGATATTATTAATAACTGAGGGCAAGGAAAATAGATTTCCCTCTTTCTCCCTCTCTTTTGAATTTATTTTTAGGTTTCGACATGTGTCATCATACTTTATTTCAATAGTTTAAATGGCTTGTTAAACATGTGGAACATTTTTCTAAGCCAATGTGTAAAAAGAAACTTCTGGTGTACGAAGATTCTGATTTTTCGTCGGGTGTCGACGATTGAAGCCCAATATACTTTTCTTTGGACCTAAGTATTGATATCAATGAAGTTTGTAAAACTTCTAATATGAATATCTATTCGTTCAAATTAGCATGACATAAAAAAAACTAAAAACACCACTTGGTTAACTCACTCGATTATGTCTTTTTCCTCGATCAATTCACATGTGTATTAAATGTTGAGCTAATCGACGTTATGCAGTCTGACAGTGTGGACACTTAAGCCTATAGGTCACAACATTGCTAATATGTTTGAGTATAATAATAAGTATACTAAGCATCAGATTAGCCAAAAAACTAAATTAAACATCAGAACCCTGTCTCCATGTCTATTTTGATTCTGATTTGATTTAATGCACACTATTGGAAACTTGGACATTAGCCATGGGCAAATCCGTGGCTAAAAAATCTGTGGCTAATAGTCCGTGACAGAAAGTGTCGTGGCTAATGCGAAAAATTCTGTGGCAAATGAAAGATGGTCCGTGGCGGATACATTAACCACAGACCAAATGTGATTCATATGACAACGGAAAAAATGGCCTCATTAGCCACGAAATAGACTATGATGAAAAATTCAGTGGCTAATACTCATTAGCCAGGGATTTTTCGTGCTAATGTCAAACATTAGTCACGGATTGGCCGTGGCTAATTTAAACATTAGCCACGGCCACGGCTAATGTTTAAACTATTTAAAAAAATTTAGAAAATAAAAAAAAAATTATTGTACAATTAAATTCCTAGAGTAATACACAACCACAAATAACCCTTTATCACCATCAATATCATCATCACAATCCAAATGGAAATATAAAATAATATTAATAAAATTCACTGAAAACCCAAAAAACCATCATTAACTCAGTATCAACGATACATATATACAAAACCATCATACCATAATCAACTCACCATTATCGACTCAGTGTATCAATACATATATACAAAACGAAAAAGTTCTACAGAAAAATAAAGCAAAGTCTCATTGATCTCATAGTCTCCACCCTCCTGGCCGTCACTGTCATTTATATCCTCATGGTCTTTGTCATCCGTACGTGATTCCTGAAAAAATAGGTCATTAAAAATAATGAAACGTAAATAATGAAACGTATTTACATGCATTTATAAATAATGAATCAAAGTCCACCCCCATTTTTGCGATATCACAGCAGTTGCGGAGGGGACTGAGAAATTATCGCAGGCCCACATTTAAAGAACTAATATCAAAATATACATGATTTAAGGGACTTTTAGGAAAGTACCAAGTTTAAAGTGTCAAATATCAAAATACAGAAGATTTAACGGATTCATATTAGAAAAACCATATATACGTAGCATAGCATGTATGATATTATCATATATGATATTTGAGGTTAATGGGGGTCAGTGGCCAAGAGGGGATATCCTCCTTGACCACAATCTAGGCCGTCTACACCCCATGAGCCCTACACCCCCACATAGGGATGTGGGTGGCCTAGATTGTGGCCAAGGAGTAAATCACCTCCTTGGCCACCCGATACTCATTTTTCTCATGATATATATATATATATATATATATGTAGGATTTAATGTAGAAAAGGTGGCACCTGATCCAATGGATCGGGTGCTTAGACACAAAAAGGTGGGAAGTACACGCCCCCACATGGGCTTGTACTCGCTGGGTCCCACCTTTTTGTGTCTTGCACATGATCCATTGGATCAGGTGCCACCTGCTCTACATTAATCCCATATATGTATCATATATATATCATATATATAGAATTTAATGTAGAAAAGCTGCCACCTGATCCAATGGATCAGATGTTTAGGCACAAAAAAGGTAGGAAGCACAAGCCTCCACACGGGCTTGTACTCACGGGGTCCCACCTTTTTGTGTCTTGCACATGATAAATTGGATCAGGTGCCACATGCTCTACATTAATCCCATATATATGTATCATATATATATGCAATCTTCCATTGCGAAAAATGGTGCGAAAGCCTGTGCAAAAACATTTTTTTTAATTTTTTGAATATTTTTCAATTTTTTTAATGTTTAATCCATACAATTATATATCCCAGAAAAAATAATGGGTGAACCCTAGAGGGATTAGAGCACACATCCACCAGTTACAAATTTAACGGTTTCAAAACTTGCGAATTTGTTGAAATGCCTTGATCGAAGGCCAAACCACATTATTTCTCAACGATTCTTTTTTGAGGGGTGTATAACAACATATAATGAAGGTGGAAAAAAGAATTTTTGAAAAAAAATTTCAAAAAAAAACTAAAACATTTTCTCTCAGTGCGAAATGTTCTCATTTGAAGATTTACCATATATATATATCGTATATATGACACACACACGATACAATATATTTATATATATGAGAATAATGGGTATCATACGCCATATGAGAGGGTCTCTCATATTCCCTCTCGCATAAAGGGGGCAAGTACAAGCCCACATGGGCTAGTACAACAAGTTGTGGGCTTCCCTTTATGCGAGAGGGAATATGGGAGACCCTCTCATATGGTGTATGATACCCATTATTCACTATATATATGATATATGTTATGATTTGAGGGAGTATTTCGGTTGAATGCAAAGATTTGAGTGACTTTTAGAAAGTATTAAGTTTAAAGGGACAAAAATCGAAATATGGAAGATTTAACGGACTTATATTGGAAAAACCTTATTTATGTTTCATATATGATATGTATCATATATGATATATTTGTATCATATGTATATGTCATATATTATACATATATGATATATAAGTATCATATAACATATTTTAAGTTTCACATATCATATATATCATTTTTCCCACTCATACACTAACACTTACCCTAATTAAATACCTTATAAGTCACATAATTCAATAATTAATAGAAATTCTTACCAGCTCTGTACGGAATCGTCGATATTTCTACTAAATCTCTAGAGGCCTGCAAGTGAGCAATAAATTGTAGTTCTTGTTAACCTGCTCCATCCTATCTAAAATCTTGGTCATCGTGGTATTGACCTTCTGCATTTCCGCTGTGGCATCGAAGGACTCTGGGCGTCGGTTACTCTCAGGTAGGGATGGCAGTAATGGCCCGACCCGACCCGACCCGGTTTTGACCCGTCCCACCCCGGCCCGCAAACGGGTCGGAGCAAGCTTGGGCTTCGTATGCGGCCCGGCCTGCCCCGGTCCGCCCTAATAAACTATAGAAGTTATAAAAAACCTTATTATTTTGATGCGGACCGTGCGGCCAGTCCATAACTTATAACTCATACTTTGTTTCACTGTTCTCCCAATTGAGCCAATTCCCAATTCCAAATTACCAAATATATCACAATTCTCCCAATTTTGAAATAAAAATTTTGTTTTGGATTCATAGGGATGGTAGGAATGACCTGACCCGACCGGCCCGACCCAATTTTGATAAGTTACCCGCCCCGGCCCGAGACCTGCCCTGCCCCGATCCGTAGACGGGACGGGGCAAGCTTGGGTAGTTAAATACCCGCCCCGCCCCACAATATTGCCATTCCTACTCTCATGAACTGCTGAGGACAAACCGGCTGTGCTTAGTCTCTGGTCTCTGAACCTCTAAATCGATAACTGTTCTTCCTCTTTCCTCTGAGTACCCCTTCAATGAGGGAGTTCTCCTGCCTAGTGAGCGGCCCAGAGTAACTGAAGCCTGTCTCAGAGTGTGCCTGAGTTCTTCTGCAGCCCTGATGAAGAAGAGCCCGTAACAAATACAACCAATAGTAAAACCTTGTAATATGAACAATCTAGTTAAATACAATTTATTACTTACTAGCAGCTTCCGATTCTTTTCCAGCTTATTCTTATAATTATACTTTGGGCACGCCTGCGTAAGTGTGCGCTCCACCAACGGCTTTTAACAAGGGTTGTCTTAAAAACAAAGAGGTAAATAATTAGACACATATTCCATTATAACATAATATATGCTCAAATTTAAAATTAAACAAATTACATGTCTCGCCAAATCGTGTGCATGCCGGGTGTAGCTCTTGGAGCCAGTATGATGCTTATACTCTCGTGGCTTTTTGCGGTTCGCCTTGGCGATATCCGCAATCTTCTTTAAAAACATGTCAGGCAAATGGATATATAAACATATTAAAAGGGACCAATATTGAACCATATATTCCCATGCGGCGACTTCCAATTGGAACATCAAACAAAGAAATGGAGGGGATCTGGTCGGGGGTCCATATGCCACCAACGCTCCCAGTCTTCTTTGTAAACTGCACAAATTCGCCCCTTCGTATCATTACGCCACTGGACCAACACAACATATATCTTCTTAAAGTAGAATTTCCATGCGTCTGGGTTCCTGTCCAGCACATAATGCCTCTGCAAACACAGTTAAAAATAATATACATATTGAAAATAATAAATTAAAATATATCATACTTACGTTGATTTGTTGTCAACATATGACCAAATCTTCAAATCTTTGCTCATCCAACTGAGGCAAAGTTTGAAGATATCGGGCATTTTTGCCAAGCTAGCCAAATAGCTCGTAAGCTTGCCCCCTCACTTTTTAACGGGTGCCCCGTGGCTCCATTGCACAACGAATCGTTGTGTCCATCAGGTGGAATCAGCTTCGAGGGCAAGTTGTTACCTCGTCCAGGCATGTGTGCCTTGTCTCCGCCTACAAAAATGATATTATCTTACAATATAAATAACATTATATATAACACGTTCTTATTTAACATGATTGAAATACGTTTTAATACCCTTCACTCGAAGCAGTCTTCTCTGGCTACAATCATCCTATCATGTGCCACGTCTGCCAACAGATCTAACACCTCCCATTGTGCATCCTTAACGGCCTTCTGAGTCCGTGTGACCTCTCAGCATCTGTAGCATGAGGTAAATGTGTGTCCTTTATAATGGGGTCGTACGTACTCTATTGTCTCTATACCGTCCTGGGAGGCAGGACCGACGGCATGGGAGGAGACAACAACCTGAGTCTCTAGCAGTATATATTCTAAGCCACATGCATCTATATGACATAATAAAAGGAATTAGTCACACAACAATGATAAATGTGGAAAAAAGATGAAAATTAAGTTACCGAAAACTATAATACACATACGCAAACCTGTCTCAGTGGGCGTAGAGGTCGATCTAGCTGACGTAACTGGCCCAGTGGGCTGAGAGGAGAGGACAACGGCCTGGCCTGCTGGTGTAGTATGGCCTGAAATGCATGTATTTAGCAATTAGTCATCTAACGTAGTAAAATGCGAAAATTAAGCTACACACATACTATAATACACATATACATACATGTCTCAATGGGCGGTGTATGTGGCTTTGATCCCGAAGCTCTAAGAGACTTTCTAAATCTCTTCATTTGCACTGTGAAATATTTTTAACGAAATACTTAAACGTACAAAATCAAAAGGAAAAATACTGTAAAAATACGAAGGGAGATAAATTCACTCTTTGTTTAAGCCAAATTGACAAATACATCTTTGAAAATTAAGCTAACTTCAGTTACATTTTTTGCATGTTGTTTAGTTATAAAAAAGAGAATTCATGATTTTGATGTTGAAGTCCTTTGCGATCGAGTTCGAACACCAGATGAAAGATCTTCTACTGTGGTTCTTAAATTAATACTTGGACTTTCTTCTGGTAGATTACAACGTCGTCGTCATCTTCAATGACATTTGCATGGATCTCCAAGTTGGGTATATCGACATGCAACGGTGTAATGTCTTCAGACATTTTATTATTCTGCTTGGTTGAAAACTCGGCCACAACTTCATCGGTTAAGAGTACAACGTCGTCATCGTCTTCTTTATCATCTTCAGGAACATCTTCGTGTGCATAGGCTGTTGGTCTATTTCTAAGAATAACCCAAGCATCGTCTACCATTATGTCTTTTACATAAAACCATTGTTTTGCATGATTAGCAAGCATGTACTTCTCATTCTTGGATAGTTCATTGTTTAGATTAACGACCGTGAAGCCAAATGGGTCCTTTTGTTTGCCTTGCTCACACCAACGAATCTTAAACAACATATGGCTAACATCCTTCCGACGACAATAAAAATTCTCAACGTCTTCAACCTGTCCATAGTAGAAGATCGGTTCTTCGTTTGGTTGTTGATCTTTGCTACTTGCATTTGATAATTGAGTAAAAGAGGAGAAGATTCCACTATTTTGCGTGCATCGTTCATTCTCGACTTTAATGATACCCTCCATAACGATGTACAGTGCCATTAGGACATCTGGCATAGCTTCAAATGTCATCGTATAACTGTACACCACTATTAATTTGCTGTTGAACCTTAATGAAAAAATGAAACATATTACTATATTAATAATCTCGATATTAATTTTCCTATAAGTATATAGTTAATATGTCTAATCAGTGCACGTACCTGAATTTTCAGCCATTCAGAAAATCCTTTGGAATATGCTTCCGCAACTTTTTTTCTAAAAGTTTTGGCTTTTATATTGTTTAGGACATCTACCTTGTGACGGCTAAGATACAAATAAAGAAAGCTACTATAACATATGATTTAAAACATACACATCAGCAAACATGCGAAAAACTCAGCGTTATTACATGTGATATGAGTCAAATATCGGTAGATTATTTAAAACATATGTATGAGCTTGGCCAAGATGCATCATATTAAATTGCGGGTCCTCCCACGGTCATTATATAAGATGCCACCCATCACTCTTGGCTGGCGATTTAGCTTTGTTTTAACATCCTGCAAATAACGAGAGATGAATATCAGAGTCTCGTGTGATAATAATTTTGAGCTGTAGAACCTTCCGGTTTTGCACGATTGTGCACTAGTTGTTTCATGAACCATAGGCACCTGCGGGTTAAAAGGCATAAAAATAATTAAATATATAGGTGTAATGATTGTCTCCATCAAAGAGCATTAAAGGGAATACGCATGCGTCTCTCAACAGGATACATCCATCGATATTGTACTGGTTCTGCAATGCGGGCCTCATGTGCACTTGGCAAAGTAAGATGAACCATGATCGTGAAGGAGGGTATGAAAAGTTTTTTCATATTGCACAGTGTAAGGATGTCACATCTCTCTAACTCTTCAAACTTAGCAACATTTATCACCTTATAGCACATCTGCTTGAACAAACGACAGAATTGTATCAAAACTGATGTCAGCCTCTTATCGACGTTACGAATTGCAACTGGAAGCAGCTGATGAAGTAAAATATGGTAATCATGGGTCTTCAGTCCAATAATCTTCCTTTCATCTACATGTACACATCTAGATATATTTTAAGCATATCCGTATGGTGTCTTCACGGACTCGAGAAACACAAGGAGGTTATGGATCTCATCTATAGAAAGTGTAACACACGATACTGGCAATTTGTACCTTTTATTTTCCTTCCGAGCCCTGCAATTCAGGGCATATCTCCAATTGATTTAAATCGAGTCTTGCCTTTAATCCATCTTTTGACTTATTCGAGTCTTGCAACATGGTGCACACCAGATTTTCACAAATGTTATTTTCGACGTGTATAACGTCCAGGGTGTGACGTATTTTCAAACTTATCCAATATGGCAACTGAAAGAAAATACTGAACTTTGTCATCCAAATGGGAGTATTATCATATCTTATGTGTCAGATTCTGGTCGATGCTTTCGTGGCCTTCTTGTTTTGATTTCTCTGCACTCTCTCTTTGCAATCGTCATTCTAACACCAAGATGGTTATATTTGCTATATCCCTTTTTCCCAAACTTTACTCTAGGCAAAGGATGAAGTGTCTCAAATATGCCATCTCTACTTAGCTGTTGTGATGCTCCCCTCCCCTCGATTTGATTTTACCATTAAATAACCATCACCGTCGTCTATATTTGTGATCTGCAGACAACCATCTTCTGTGCTGCCAAAAGCAATGCTTATGGTTAAATTTCAAGAATTTGCTCTCATAGCCTGTCGTGCAAACTTGACATGCAAAATTACCTTTTGTCGACCAACCAGATAGGTTGCCATAAGCGGAAAAGTCAGTTTCTTGTTGGACAACCTGAAGCGTTGAACAACCATACGCGGAAATTTTCACCTAAATCTCATATAATTTTCTTTAACTAGATGGATGGAAAAACTTTACAATGATGGAAAATGAGCAAAATCAAGCCAGCTCCAGTAGTTGATGGCTTCTCTGACGAGTGACGTGTCAGATCCGATGATTTCTCGTGGTAAGAGGTTGATTTAGGCTTTTTTGGTGGGTTGGACTTGGATACCGGGGATATATCGGGGATATTGACTAAATATCGGAGTGTCATATCGGAGGCTTAAAAATTATGACATATGGCAGCATAGATGTATCTAAGAAGATATAAACTATACTAACTCAAATAAAAGTATGTTTTGGTTATACTTATCTCGTTAAACATGATTATCGGGGATATTGACTTAATATCGGAGTGTCATATCAGAGGCTAAAAATGATGTCAAATAAAAGCATATGAGTCTAAGAAAATATAAACTATAGAAACTCAAATAAAGGTATGCTTTGTGTATACTTATCTCATTAAACGTGAATACCAGTCATCCACTTGGTGGAATATTTCTCTAAGTGGTCACAAACCAAACGAGTTAAATACCTACAATATATGATTCATATGGATCAATATTATCAGTGAAGATTAAAATCAAAAACTGAAAAAAAAATGTATAAATGTAAAAAGTGAAAGAATACTCACCTTGATCGGAAAACCCTCTTAAGAAAAACAAACGCTAGACTGAAAAAAACGAACTGAAAAAATGAAAAAAATGAAAACGGTAAAAATACTATGTAGTAAGTACTAATCTTGATCGAAAAATCCCTTGCAAAGATCGAACGTCGGATGTCAAAAGCTCGATCAACGAAAAAAATCCGATACTGTAAGGGAAAAAATTAAATACTGAAAAAACTGAAAAACTGAAAAAAGGGCTCGACTACTCACCTTGATCAGAAAACACTTCTTTGCAAATATTGAATGCCGGACATCGAAGCTCAATCGATTGTCGTCGAAAATTTTCACCGGACGGAGCGGAGCAGAGCGGAGTAAGGAGTGGAGCGTCGAGAGGAGCGGAGCGATGTGATTAGAATTAGGGCAAAGAGCAATTATCTCTCAAAAATATTGATGCCGCTCGTCGTTTTAAGTAAATGATTGTGTCGGGTGACTCCAGTCGGATCCACTTTTAAGTGGACCGACCCGCTAACTTTATTTTGAAAAAACTATGAATTGCGGCCGATATTTCGAAGGGATATATCGGCCGCAATATTGGCAGCAGCCCGATATTGCGGCGATATTTCTCCAAATATCGGAAACCGCAATATATATGCTCATATCGTATCGGCCTAGTGATAAAACCGATATTGCGGCCGATATATCGGATATCAGACCGATATTTAGAACACTGGTTGGATATGATCTGCCACTTCGGTTTCTGAGAAAGAAGAAAATCTCAGTTTTTTGGAATAGAAGAAGAGGGCTATTGGCAGCATCCCTTTAATGATGGAATTGGCTGGGGTTGCCAACCCGGTCGATTGGTGGAGCGCCCGTGACTGCATAGTGGCCGGGGTTGCCAAACCTCGACCACTTTAAATGCAGCATGTGACTAATGATTTGACCGGGCTGGCAACCCTGGTCGAATCGAAGTTCACCCAGTCAGCATCCAGTCACTGCCATTGGTTGCTGACGTGGCCGAAATGGGTCGATTTTGATAATTATTTTTAAAAATGGTTGAATTTTGTAGTTATTTATAATTTTTGGCTTTTTTAAAAATCTTTCCAAACAAATATCATATAAGTCCCAATAGAGTTATGAAGGTTGACAAGGCTCAACGAGGGTCCATGTAGGCTCTGGAAGGATTAGCGAGGGTCGCCTGGACCTCATCAAGGGTTGCAAGGCTTTGCAAGTACCACAGATAATGATGAGGTTCACTGTGGATCTACAAGGAGTAATGAATGCCACTAAGGGCGGCATTGAACATTGGTAAGCATTGCGAGCTGAAAGGAGTAGTGAAGAAACTGATAGGAGAATGATGAGGTAAGATTTATGTGTTTTTTCGAGTATACGAGAAATTGATCAATTTCAGCCAAAAATATGAAGCGGGTCAGACTTAAAGAAAATACTGGCATGAATGCAACTTTTGTCTGAAGATATATTTGATAAATAGAAATATAATCAATATATATATCATGTCGGTTTGATATTACAATCATAGCATACGGCGTTTTACATTATCCAATATGGTCATTTGATACATGTCATCTGATATGTATCAAAATCTGTTCAAATCGTATCTTATCGTATCATACGATGGTAACAATACATATCATATGATATCAATTACTTGAACATCTTGTTATTACCTTGCCCAATGGTAATGATTAAGTAGATCCGGTCCATATGGTTAAAGTTAGTGATTAAGTGGATCCGGTCCATATGGTTAAAGTTGGTACCAAACTTTGATCAAATGAGTTGAGAAATAAATCAGAAGCATATTGAAGGGAAATCTGTTAAGAGTTGTGATAAAAATACACCAAAGTTTGAGTTCAAATTGGATTCAAGAGTTGTATTTAGTTTAGAATTCTTTTAAGGAATTTGATATAGTATAGAAGTTCTATTGGCCTAGGATTTTGGTTATTTAGTTGTGTGTTATAACTAGACAAGTGTTATACTTGGATAAGTTTCCTCGTATAAGAGTTAACTGGACTATGAATTTCTTGTACCATTACATATATCTCTCAATGTTAGATGAGAGGGGCTTTGGTTGGCTTTGGCTTTGGTGGTCATGGAAGCCAGTGGATTGAGAATGGATGTATGTGGGAAGGGGGGAGATTATCGGTAAGATGAACTTTCATCTTGTAATCTTATTTTTTCATATACTGAATTTCTCTTACGGTATTTTGTGAATATATGCAGATATCGGTCCGCGGAACCACATATATCTTGGTGTTTTTCTTCTTGATCTAATTTGATTGTTCGTTCTCATGCTGCTGGGTTTCCGCGGGGGCCTCGAAAACCACCAACAAAATCATATGACGACAGATTGGTTGTGTGTAGAAGGACAATTGATGAAGGATTGAAATCAAAACCACCAACAAAATCATATGACGACAGATTGGTTGTGTGTAGAAGGACAATTGATGAAGGATTGAAATCAAAAGTGATCTAGACGTAAGACATAGAACGAATTCAGAAACTTCTACAATTGAAATCTAAACAACGAACATGATAAAGAAAATAATAAAGAAAATGAATATTAAAACTTAAAGTGAAAGTGAAGGATTCTGATACTACATATGTTGCATTAGATGACTAACATGTAAATGAGTACTTAGTTCTTATAGTCTTTTGTATGTGCCTTAAAAAAAGAAAAAAAAGAAGCTTTTGTCTTAATATCATAAAATTGTTCTGTTAATGGAGTGGAAATATTTATTGGACATATTACATATTGAAGACAGCTGGGATAGTAATGATTGGTATACGGGCTTTGGCCAGACAATCTAGCCCCCTGCGTGGTTCTGAAACTTTAATTTTCTTCCTGTTAAACCAAGACGACCTTTGTATATCTTCAACTGTCCAACAGTTTCATACAGACAAGTTCTTTTCCATATCCATACCATTTCACCCTATCTAGGTATACTGTTCTATGTATATAAGCTCTGTTCTTAAACTTTTCCCTGCTACCTGATATGTCACTTATTGGGACATGTTTGGTGCTATAACATAGTAACTTGGACATGCTAGCTCATTCTTGTTCTGGATATCTATTGTAAACACTGGAATGCCCGATTAATTATTTGCCATCTCTTTATATTCTTAGGATGTGGCTGAGCTGAACCACCAATTATTGGCAGGCATACAGGTTAGAAACATTTCTTCACATGGCTCATTTCGATTCATGTTTACCTGTGTTTGCCCTTGTTCTGATTGTGCTGTTATTCTTGTTATTGGACAACTGAGTTTGTTAGAGTTGTTTCTTTTACTTCTACAGACAATTGCAGTTATTCCATTGCTTCCACATGGAGTTCTTCAACTTGGTTCTACACAGATGGTAAGTTCTTGTGTAGATTTTCTGAAGGGGCCACATGTAGTTTCACTGTGCTTCTCAATCTAAGCTTGAAAACAATCCCTACTGCATTGTTTGCAGTTTAGTGTTTATTTCTAAATGTAAACAACTGATGATTATAAGTTGGGGAACATATTTATGCAATTTCTTTTTTTGACAGAGTAGAATATCCATATTGCATGGTTGCACCTTGTGCGGAATGGTTGCAGTCCATATTCACTATATTCATAGATAACTGTCTTAACAATTGATACCTCAACTAAGTAATTTCTACCTTCCCAAATTTGGGGAGCGCTAATTATATGAATGATGGGTGTCATATAATTCTATTTTTCTTCTTACTCCCATCATTTTAGATTTGTTATTTATCTATATGAAACATTAGTTAGGTTGCAGAGGTTGTGGAATTAGGTTTCTCTCGATACCCTTCGGTATCGGGCGTTTCATCTCGGGGTCGATGCAGACCGAGACGAAACGAGGGTCGTTTCTTGGTTTCGGCCGGAACAGTGCTATTATGGCCGGTTTCGACCAATGTTTTTGACGAAAACGGAAAAGAGTGAAGGGAAAAGAAATAGAAAAAAATAAAATGAAAATGACTCGCCTTTTTGTCGTCGGCATCGTCGTCGTCATTGGCATCGTCATCTATCCCGCAATGAACCCCCCTGCCGCCTGCAATGAACCCCCCTGCCGCCTGCAAAGGTCAAAGGTTTGAGCCGTTCGGGAGAGTCGATGGGTGGGGGGAGAGTCCTAAATGTGAAGCGGCTGTAGATTTAGTTGCTAAAACTGTCACATTTATTTACAAGTTTGCCATTCTCTTTTACACGGTAAAACGAAATAGAATGGCAAACTCGTAAATAAATGTTAAAAAGTTTATTTAAACGTGTAATTTGACTACTAGCACTAATGGGCTCATCGACAGATTCGATGCTATTCTTCTTACACATTTTGCTAAAGTGGTTCCATTTATTTACAGGGTTGCCATTCTCTTTTAGCAAAATGTGATATATTTATCAAAATATGTAAGGTGAATATCAAAACTCTTCTTAATTCAAGTAAATATGTATTTCTAATTTTTGATAGTATTATATAAATTTCTAAATACGTATTAATATACAAATTTGATAGTATTTGATAGTATTTGTTTAATACTTTAGTTTTTAACTATTTGATGCTTTAGTATTTGAGAGTATTTGATATGTTTTTAGTATTTGAAACTATCGATATTGACCAAACAAAACTAACATCCGAAACAACCGAATCCGAAACAACCGAAACAGACGAAACCGAAACCGAAATTTTCCGGAAGAACGAAACTGAGAACGAAATCGAGACCTCAAACTTGTTCATGGGATCACTTCTCCATTTAAAGTCATACACAGTTTTTAATGTACAAGAGTGCACGCTTCTCTAAATAATGTATTCTCTGCTTAAAAAGTTGAATCTGTGAAGCGATCATCACCCTTTAGAATTGTTAGTCTAAGGATAAAACAGATTCTCTCTTTTCTTGAACATTTTAAAAGAGTCTTTTGTATTCATTACCCTTTGTTTCTATGTGACGTTTTGGAAAGGCATCAAAGGCTTTATGTTTTTACCCTTGCAACATTGTCCACAGGTTATGGAGAACATCTGGTTTGTGAAGCATGTGAAAAAATTATTGGCGCAGCTGGAATGTTCAACAGGGGCTCATGCGCCTGATATGAGTCTGAAAGCTTTGGGCCAAAACAATCGAGTATGTACTTCAATTGACGTGCCAAATTAGAGATATTTGCACTAATCTTGAGAAATCATTCCCGTACTTGCTGATGGATTTAGTTACACATTCCTCAAAAGAGTACACCTTCAAGTCTTATATTTATAAATGCAGCTATTCGACGACGGAGTGCCAATTATAGCTTCAGAAAAGCTGCCAGAGAAGCTGGCCATCACCGCATCATCAGTTCCTCCACCTGATGCATTCCAGCCAATGATTCATCCAGGGTGTAAGCGTAACCCTCATTCTTATATCCAATGCGAAAGCAAACCTGTGGTAGTGCAAGGGATCATTTTAAATCCAGATGTAAGGTTGATCCAGCCGACATCCTCACATGATTCAACATCTAAATGTCAAGATCACTCATCATTTTTGACCTCAGATTCATCTTCAAGTAGCGTTCAACTCCCTGAGCAGCACCTGCCCATGTTTGACTTGAAATCCTGGGAATCTGGTATACGGATTGACACATGTGACAGTGCAAATGCTCTTGGAAACATTAGGTCACTACCAGTTGGAACTAGCAAAGCTAGTATGTTTCATCATGCTAAATTTCCTAGTATTGAGGTAGTTCAAATGTCAGGCCAAATTAGTCATTCAGAAAACTGCCAGGGAATTCCTGTGGATTCTTTCGTGAAGCACTTGCCCATTGACACCTCTAGTCCTGTCACAACTGCAGGAAGTCAGAAACAAGCGGATTGTTTATTTAAATCTTGTGATCTCCTTTCCACTGAATCTGATGTTAGTGGTATGTGTGATCGAGCACTTCTCAGTACTCTTCAAGAATGCAGATTAAGCAGTTCAAATGATTTGCATGAAAATCAAAGGTATAATTATGGCACTTATGAGGCAAATGGTGCTAATGTATCACAGATTGAACTAAATATGAATGATAATCATGAGTCCAAGTTTTCTTATGTCTTCCCCATGCAATCTACATCAGGAAGTGATCTGTATGATATATTGGGTCCTGATTATAAGATGGATAGCTTCAGTGTCACTTTCAATGATGTACTTGTAAATAAGGATGCTGCAAGTGTTCATGAACAGGCGGCAGATAATTCTAATTGCATGGCACAGCTGGACATATGTCCTATCACTCATTCAGTAAATGAAGGTATTACTGTGGCCGGAATGTTTTCAATAGCTGATACTAATCAACTGTTGGATGCTGTAGTTTCAAAGACCAATTCTGGTGGCAAAGAGAATTCAGGCGATGATGTATCTTGCAATACTCCAATTGCAAATACTTGTAGCCCAACAGTTCCTGACATATCTCCTCATTATAAGCTGACAGCTTCTTCAGATCAGATGCAAGGCAAGTCTTCCAGCCAGCCTTCTCTTCTTGTCAAATTTGAAGGTCTAGGTTCTGTTTCAGCAAAATCTGCATGCAGTTTGGATAATCAAAATGAAGATTGCTCTCAAAGCGCTGGAGTCCGTACATCTCAGATTAGCCTATGGGTTGAAAGTGACCAAAATATTGGTAGTGGTAGTTTATCAAGCACACATAATAAAAGACTTAATGAGATAGGTAAGCCAAACCAGAAGCGAGCTAGACCTGGAGAGAATCCAAGGCCGAGACCTAAAGACCGGCAGATGATAATGGATCACGTGAAGGAATTACGAGAAATTGTACCAAATGGGTCAAAGGTGAGCTAGAAATTCAAATTTTACATTGCATGTTCATTTCCTAATAACTTACCCTCATATTGCTTTTGAATCTCATCCTTTTTCACTATATGGGAAGCAGTGTAGCATTCATGCGTTGCTGGAGAAGACTATCAAGCATATGCTTTTTCTGCAAAGTGTGGCAAAGCATGCAGATAATCTGAAGAATGTTGGAGAACCTAAGGTGTGTTGGTTTTTATTTGCTTTTTCCTGTTATATGTTTTAACCTGGGAATGTTCTAACTAGGGAATCATGAAGATCAAAAGCTCAAATTAGTGCATCACGAAAAAAGTTTAAAATCTTTCATGCTGAGTACTCTGCCAGAGTTTCTGCCTTCCAATAATGTGCTTTTAAAAAAAATCCAATCTTTCTATTAAAATGTCAACTATCTTATAACATTAATCAAGAATTTAGTTTTTTTCAGTTCTTGATTACCGATTCTTCTGCCTTCCAAATTCACTGCATCCACATCAAAAATCACCCCATGAAAATGGTTAAAATCAAAATTGGACCGTCATCAACTTTCGTTGGCGGCAGCTTGAGGTCATCAGTCGTGATCTATGATCCGTAGGCAGTGCATGAAGGATCGGGCTAGATGGCATTTAATGATTTAAATATCGGTCGATATGGTCGATATATCGATATCGGACCGAATCCGGTCCGATACCGATATAATTACAGCCGATATGCGGTTATATCGGGATGATATTTGCCGTATCTGCCGATATTATTCCAAGAGGGTTTTGAAAAAATTTTAACGGGTTTGGATCAAATCGATCCAAACCGGTTTCTTTATTAATTATCGCACTTTATTAATTATCGCAGCTTGCACCTCATAGTTCACCCCTTCGCTGCTTCGCTTCTCATTGAATCGAACCGATGTGAAAAAAATTGTGGTTAAATTGGGTTTTACGGTTTCGATAGTCGACGGAAATTGGCCGTAATTTGGGTGAAAATGTAAGTTTTTTTTATTTTTCTTCTTAATTCTAGATTTTTTTTCGTATATTTTTTGATTTTTTTCTATATATGCGTACATAGATGATCATAAAATGACATTGATTCCAATTAATCATTATAGTCAAGGCTTAGGTCATAGTATGAATCTATGATTATGTTAGTGCATTATTAGAATTGGCTTGTTTCATTCACTTGTTTAGTTGGATTATTAGGATATTGGGGGTGGGTCACTCTTTTTTATAATCTTTTAATTCATTTTCTATTCATGCAGTATTTTAAATTTTAATATTTTGTTAATTTGTAGTAGTACATGGTATGCGAGTGATAGTGGTTACTGAATGTGTTATTGTAACTTTATTTGAAAGATATTTTGGTAATATAACCAAACCTAGATATTTATGATGCTATAAATACTCTTTGGTTAATAAAATTTGTATATTTATACCGTCTGATAGAGCAACCCGATATTGACACATATCTCTGATGTATTCCCATGTATTCGATATCCGATATGAAAATTAACCATCCAATACGATACCGATATCCAATATTTAAATCCTTGATGGCCTTGTCCGCTATTAGGGATTGCATTGGGTTTGTCACTGGCAAGGTACCGTACGTGGCCAGGGGGTAAGGGTATGCGGCGGGGATTGGAGACGCACACGCGACACACACGACATTGGCGACGGTGGACGCCTACCAATAAGAGCTTCACTCTCTTTTCCGAATCGCAGCACAATCACCTAAAAGGCATGAAGAAATCTGAAAAGTTCCAGATTTCAAAGGCGGTTCTTGATAGAGAAGCTTCTACGGTGATTTTGTGTGGAGTCTGATACAACCCCTGATCAGACCGGAGGTCATCAAGTCAACTGTGACTAATCACTCGGCCAACTACGGCCCTGGGCTCTAGCCCAAGGACCTCATGTGCGGGTCGCGATCTCTTCACTCAAGGCGAATGCCCGATGGACCGCCTGCTCTCTGTGATTGAGGAGACCGTTTTCCAAACCGAGCCAACAATGAATGTCATTCAACCCGCCATCAATACGGATAGCGCAGCATGGAGGCCATAAACACCATGAACGCATGAGCATAAGGGGAGGAATGCGTTGACAAAACGCATGCCTATAAAAAGCCCGACAAAGGAAAACGAAAGGACGGATTTTGGATATCTGACAACTTTCAGGTACCCTTACTCCTTAGATCTGCTTCCACCTAACAAATTTCTTCCTCTACATCTCGGCTTGAGAACCAGTGAACGGTCCCTAATGGGTCGGAATCAGTTCCACTGAGCATTCTTTTGTCTCGATCTGACTTAAGTATCGGTGGGGATTTGGTCGGAACCCAGATCCAACCCTTGATGAGCTTTCTGTCTTACAGATTGCGGGAGACATCGCTCGGCCGAAGCCCACTTCGACAATCCCAGCTCGGCCCCGAGTCCGCTTGCACCCGAGTTTGCTCGGCCAACCAGTCCTGAAGGTCATTCTCGTCTTTCACGTTAGCAACGACATCTAAACTGCTCCATTTCAAATCCGTGGGGGAGAAAACACACTGAAACATCTGACGCCGTTTGTGTGAACTTCGAGATCATCACCCACGTCATCCTCCACAGCTAACATGGATCAGCCCATCAACGGGGGTCATACATGCCGACTATCATGGAGGAAGATAGACATTTGCTACTCGACACAGACCTTGGCCCCCCCTGTTAAAGAGACGCCCGAGTCACACACAGTAACTCTTGAGCAATTTCACTTGTTCACCAGGGAGGTGAACACTAACATCCAGGCGCTGGCGACGGTCATGCAACGACTCACTGGTCCGCACCACCAACCGATGTGGAGTTTGCTCGACTTCCCAAACTACCCTCAATGCGCTCAGCCGTGGTCGCAAACCAAGGAGAGGTCCCCCTGAACCTGGAGCAACGGTTCACAATGCCTCCCCAGTCCCCTCGACGATCACAAACTCTCGTCTCTCCTCGGAACGAGAGGAAAAAAGAAGCGAGCGGACCAGAAATGACCTGTCCGCAGACACGTCCAAACAATCGCGGCCAACCATCGAATAATCGAGCAACTGCTTAACCACATGCGACGACGATCGACGCTATGTGAGTCGATGAGGTCGGAGTAGGAGTCCCGGTCAGAGGTCTCGGGTGGACCACGGAGGGAGCCCCCCTAAGGATACCCCCCGACGGTCGACCCTGGGTCCCGACTCAGACGGTTACGGAAGCGGTTCCTCCCATACTTCCGTTGACCGGCCTGGACGACCCAAACGTCAGAGATGACCAGCCACGTCGCTCTCCCTCGGAGGCTTGGGAGATGAGCATAACCCATTGGCAAAAAGGATCACCTCCACTCGGGTGTCGTCTAAATTTAAGGTGCCTAATCTGGAGAAGTATGATGGCATGAGTGATCCTCTAGAACATGTCCAGAACTATAAGGGGATCATAGAATTCCAAGGGGATAGCGATGTCCTGCTCTGTCGAGTCTTCTGTACCACTCTTCAGAAGTCGGCAAAAGAGTGGTATAACGGGCTCCCAAGCCGATCCATTAAAAAGCTTTCGAGACCTCGCCCAGGCCTTTTGCCGACAATTCATGGCGGGGCAGAGAAGGAAGAAGAGTTCAGACCACCTGTTCGATGTGGTATAGAGGCGGGCAAGATGCTGAGGAACTGCATGCTGCGCTGTAACTTCCAAAGACTGAGCGTGGAAAGCTGCAGCGAAGAGATCATCATTGCTACCCTGAAGAAGGGGGTCCGGTATGAGGACCTCAAGAAGTCCTTACAACACAAACCCACCCAAAGACCTGGATCAGCTCCTAGCCCGGGTAGAACAGTTCATGTTGGCAGAGGAGGTCTTTGCCGCCGTAGAAGAGGGTCCTCTCAAAAATTCTGCTGCGCCGAAGGAGGCCAAGCACAACGAAGGTGCACGCTGAGATCTGGGGGATCGCAAGAAGGGAGAGGGGAACCCCTTGGGCCGAACATGAAAGATCGACGCAACCCTCACCAAGCTGAACTCACCACAAGATGTTATCATGGCCCATGCCTAAAGCAAAGGCCACTTCAACAAACCGCCCCCAAAGATGAAAGGCAGCCAGTGGTACGAGACAAGGTACTGTAGATCCCACGAGGACTATGGGCACGACATTGATGACTGCTGGCATTGAGGGAGGATATTGAACAGTTGATCTGTCGTGGACACCTGAAAAACTTTATCGACGACCTAAAGGCGAGCCAAGGGGAGGGCTTCTCGAAGCCGGCGGACAAAGGAAAGGAGGTGAACATCGTCCAAATTACTCCCCGAGTCATCGAGTGAGCAGGAGGCCTGCGAAGGAGCCCAGGGAGATGCCGCTTTTCTCTTGTTGTGCAAGTAACACTTATCCACCTCTGTCGGTCCTGTTTTGCTTCTCTGTCTTATTGCGAAGAACTGTACTCTTTCTTTTTTCCGAACTAATAAAACAACGACAAGTGTGCTCGTGCTTGATCAGCTCTTTTCACAACTTTTGTGTTGCTGGATAGATAGATGGATTGATCACTTGTCACGGGCTGTGGGTTACTCCTGCAGAGCGGCTAAAAGGTATTCCGATCGGCCATAAGGCTGGGGCCACACCCTCAGCAGGTCGATCGACCTATCGATCGTAAAGCTGGGGGCCACTCACAGTAGGCCGACAGACCAAGTTGCTGTAAGGTTGGGGGCTACTCCCTTAGCATGCTGACCAAAAACTTGGTTTGCCGTAAGGCTGGAGTCTACTCCTCCAGCGGGTCGACTACCAGGTCAGCCGTAAAGCTAAGGGCTACTCCTCTAGCAGGCTAATCAAAAATTCAGTCTATCGTAAGGCTGGGGCCACTCTCCCAACGGGCCAACCATCCGATCAGCCTTAAGGCTAGGGTCACTCCCCCAGCAGGCCAGTCGACTGGTCATTTGTAAGGTTGGGACTACTCCCCCATTAGACTAACCAAAAACTTGGTTTATCGTAAGACTGTGGGCCACTCCCCTAGCGGACCGACCATCCGATCGGCCGTAATGCTGGGGGCCGCTCTCCAGCAGGCATGCCTATCGGTCAGCCATAAGGTTGTGGATACTCTCCCCACAGGCTGACCAAAAACTTGGTTTGTCGTAAGGCTGGAGGTAACTCTTCCAGTGGGCCGACCATCCGATCGGCCGTAAGGCCGGGGACCGCTCCCTCAGTAGGCCGGCCTACTGGTCAGCCGTAATGCTGGGGCCGCTCCATCAGCAGGCTGACCAAAAACTTGGTTTGCCTTAAGGCTGTGGTCACTCCCTAGTGGGTCGACCATCCGATTGGACGTAAGGCTGGGCCCCACAGTAGGTCGGCCGACCGGTCTACCGTAAGGCTACGGTCGCTCCCTTAACAGGTTGACCAAAAACTTGGTTTGTCGTAAGGCTGGGGTGGGCTGACTATTCGAACGGCTGTAAGGTTGGGGGTTGCTCCCCAGCCGGCCGACTGGTCCGCCGTAAGACTGGGGCCGCTCCCCCAGCAGGTTAACCAAAAACTTGGTTTGCCGTAAGGCTAGGGTCGCTCCCCCAGCGAGCTGACCATCCGTCGGTCGTAAGGCTTGGGGTCGCTCTCCCAGCAGGCCGACAGATCGGTCCACCGTAAAGGCTAGGGGCCGCTCCCCCAGCGGATCGACCATCCGATCGACCGTAATGCTCGGGGCCGCCCTTCAGGAGACCGGCCAACCGGTCCACCGTAAGGCTGGGGGCTACTTCCCAAGCAGGCTGACCAACTTGGTTTACCGTAGGGCTGGGGGCTGCTCCCTAGCAGACCGGCCGACCGGTCCGCCGTAAGGCTGGGGGTTGCTCCCCCAGCAGGCTGGCCGACCGGTTCGTCGTAAGGCTGTGGGCTACTCCCCCAACAGGCTGACCAAAAAAACTTGGTTTGCCGTAAGGCTAAGGCCACTCCTCAACTAACCGACCATCTGATCGGACGTAAGGCTGAGGGTCGCTCCCTCAGCAGTCCGGCCCACCGGTCCGTCGTAAGATTGTGTGCTACTCCCCCAATAGGTTGACCAAAAACTTGGTATGTCGTAGCTGGGGACACTCTCCTAGCGGGCCGACCATCTGATCAGGCCTAAGCTTGGGGACCACTCTCTTAGCTGGCCGGCTGACCGGTCAGCCGTAAAGTTGAAGGGCTACTCCCCTAACAGGCTAACCAAAAACTTGGTTCGCCGTAAGGTTGGGTGCCACTCTCTCAGCGGGCAGACCATCTGATTGGTCGTAGGGCTGGGGGCCACTCACTCCCCTATGCAGGCAGATCGACCGGTCAGCCGTAAGGCTGGGGGCTACTTCTCCAGCAGGCTAACCAAAAAGCTTGGTTTGCCGTAAGGCTGGGGCCACTCTCCCAGTGGGTCGACCAACCTATCGGTCATAAGATAACGTGCTACTCCCTCGGTAGGCCGACCGATCGACCAGCGCCAATGCGACGAATACAACTTTTCTCGACTCGAGCTTCCGACTATCCGAGTATACCCGAGCCACAGGATGTGACCGGAATGGGATTTCGTACAACTCAATTCAAACAAACACAACTTGCAAGAGGGGGAAGAATAGTCATCCTTAAAATCAAATTTTCTACAAAGAAGGTTGAAGAAGATACAGTTTATAGAGCTACTGGGGCAGAAGCTTCAGAAGGCGCCCCTCTGCTTGCTCCGCCTCATCCACGCCCATCGTCACAGCGGGTTTGCCGGTATGAGGGAAACCTCTGCCTGATTTGCTATTCGCATCAAAGGAAACCCTTCCGGAAGAAATTTGCGATTTGCGGGGTGACTGTTTCATCATAGCTCTTCATGACTTTATCGATGATTCGCTTGGGATCGATCGCCTTCAGACTGGCAATCTGAGATCGAAGCTCGGCCTTTTCCTTTTACATCTCTCCCGCCCAAGAGCCAGTGCCTCCTCAGCCTCATTCTTCAAAGAGGACAAGATTTGGACGCTTTCTTCAGCTACCGATCGGGAGGCGTCAGCGGCCGACAACGTCCTCCCCAACCTTCCAATCTCTGACGAAAGTTCGGCAACCTTGAGGAGCGCCGACTTCAACTCAATCCGAGAAGCCGCCTTCTCAGCTGCCACCGCCCTTCGATGCTCCCGATCGAGATTTGATTCGGCCTAAGACATCATCATCGAGCATCGCTGTAGCTCGGTGGCAACCGAAGACATCTGTGAAACAAAGGGGTTAGGAGCATTTGGGGCCGGAGAATAAAGGAAGAAGGGGAAGAACCGACCTGCTGGCTTTGCCATACCATGCAATCCGCCAAGCCTTCAGGATCGACCTTTCTCAGGAAGGAACGATCTCTTGGGAGGACGGAATTCTCTGCTAAGCTGATATCCACCCCACAGTCAACAAAGACTGATCCGCCAGAACACACTTCATGAACAGGTCGAACGGGATCGCCTCCACAATGTTCCTGGTCGGTCGGAGCGGACCTGAGCACGAGCACTATCCGAGCC
The DNA here is from genome assembly GCA_030789695.1 of Scilla litardierei. Taxonomy (NCBI): domain Eukaryota; kingdom Viridiplantae; phylum Streptophyta; class Magnoliopsida; order Asparagales; family Asparagaceae; genus Scilla; species Scilla litardierei. Next base: position 12,320 of record JAULAV010001813.1, on the reverse strand, counting down.
TGTTCCAACTCGAAGGAAGACAGCTTGGTCTGTCCAAAAGGGGAGACACCCCCGTGGCCAAGAATCGGCCCCGGTATTCTCCGATGGGGCCAGTATCATAGGGTCGGCCTCGTCTTCCTCCTCTTTTCGGGGACCTCTGGATTCATAGGAGAGCGCTCTTTTCTCTTCTGCGAAATTGCTGTCTAGGCTCTTCCTGGGGCCGGCCGAGTCCCCTCCGGCGGGACCCGAGTCATCGGTTGCATAAACCAACTCTGCCATGTCTATAGGAGAGATTTCAAAGACCCGGGGCGAGTGCAGAACTGATGCCGGCCGAGCTCAACTTCCCAATCGGTTGCATGGATCCTTGCTTCGCCTCATCCACCGAGCGGCGAGATGATCGATTGGACGAGCCGCCTCTGGTCTTCTGAAAGCTGCTACGGATGACCTGGGTTATATCGAAGGGCTGGTTGAACTCCTGCCTGGCCATCCCTACAAGGAGGGGGAAAATCAGGGTGAGCTAAGGTGAGATTGAAATCGAAAGTGTGACCTTACCTGGGGCTCACAGAGCACTCTTTAACAGTTGGTCGTCTAGCAAGGCCCAGGTCGACATCTTTTCGATTGACAAAGCCATCAAAAGGTCAGCAGCCCTGGAATCGACTTCAGAAAGGCTCAACTCTATTTTCAAAGAGCCGGGGCAACCCCTACAAGTAAGGAATAAGGCCTCTTCGGGCAAGGTGACGAAAACGAACTGGTTCCAGTCATCGCTTCATGAGAAAGCCCGAACAGGTGGTTCGTACCCCTCCTGGCAGAGATATGGTACAACGTTTCCAAAGGGGCAAGCCTCATTTGGAAAAGTAAAGGAAGAGCGGTAGGGTTGGCACCGCTCCGTGCAGCGGCAAAGCAAGACAAAGCCGACCAAAGGAGGGATTGAATGAGACGTTAACTGACAGAGAGATGCATAGAACCCAAGACCTCGAGAACGAAAGGATGAATGCGAAAATGGAGCCTGAACTGGAACATCTCGGTGCAAACCCCAACTTCACACTTCTCGGGAAAACAAATTCTTTCATCTTAAAAGGGGATCCGAACCCCATACAGATAAAAGAGGTATTCGGCCTTGATCTTCTCGACCACGGAGTGATGAACAGAGGAGCCCGCATCTCATACCTTCGGGGGAGCAGATGGCCCCTCATCCCCGAATGGATTCCTCGAGAACCAACAAGCGAACCCTTCCCCTTTACAGGGGCTTCCCCGAACTCTGGAGTCGGGACGACTTCCGACGTCGCTCTAGAATCCTCGTGGGCGGATCCCTGATCCTCAACATACCAACCAAATGCTAAAGGGAGGACGCTAGCGAAAGAGAGGAATTATCTTGCCTAGACGAAGATGGAGAAGCACATGAAGTTGAATGGATGAAGAACTTTCCAAAGGTGAAACGAGACGGACGTGGAACTACCTGAACGCGAAGCGGAAGTCATGCCTCCCTCGATCCACTATTTTATATGTGAGGCGTTGTCAATTCAGACCCTCCAAGGTGGAACACGTGTCAGCATCTGGTAACAGCTCTCCAAATTCTATACCATTTTGGCGCCCATGCCCAAGGACACGGGGCTCTGGCGGTCCACATTAAATGCGTCACCTCGACTGTCGTGCTGGTCAAATCTCCATGTATCACATCCCTCGATCCAGACCGTCACATCGGACTAGCTTGGGCAATGGGGGCCATTGATACAACCACTGGCCAGACCGAAGGTCATCAAGTCAACCGCGACTAATCACTCGGCCTACTACGGCCCTGGGTTCTAGCCCAAGGACCTCACACGCAGGTCGCGATCTCTCCACCCAAGGCGAAGACCCGAAGAAGTACCTATTCTATGTGATTGAGGAGACTGTTCCCCAAACGAGCCAACAATGAATGTCATTCAACCCGCCATCAATATGGACAGCGTTGCAGTGAGGCCATAAACGCCATGAACGCGTGAGCGTAAGGGATGTCAAAATGCACGACTATAAAAAGCCCGGCAGAGGAAAATGAAAGGACGGGTCTTGGATATCTGACACTCAAGTGCCCATACTCATTAGATCTGCTTCTACCTAACAGATTTATTCCTCCATAGCTCGGCTCGAGAACTAGTGAACGACCCCCAACCGGTTAGAATCAGTTCCACCGAGCGTCCCTTTGTTACGATCTGACTTAAGTATCGAAGGGAATTTAGTCGGAACCCAAATCCGACCTCCTGACGAGCTTTCTGTCTTGTAGATCGCGGGAGACATCGCTCGGCTGAAGCCCCCTTTGGCAACCCCAGCTCAGCCCCGAGTACGCTCCACCCGAGTCTGCTCGACCGACCAGTCTTGAAGGTCATCCTCGTCTTCCACGTTAGCAACGACCTTCGGACTGCCCCATTTCAAATCTGTTGTGAGAAAACACCCCGAAACAGGGTCCACTTGAAAACCGAAAAAACAATATAACACCAGTCACGCAAGCGAGTCTGGCTACACATCCCTCTTCAAATGATAACAGTAGAACATTTTCTGTGAAGAACTTCATCGCACTAAGATTTGCTTTTGGTATATAACCACTTGTATATACTATTTGAGTGTATGTTCAATTTCAACATTTCCATATCACACCATGCAATATTTAGATCAGATAACTGACACCGAATGCATGTGTAGTTCATTGATAAGGAAGGAAGCATGCCGTTGAAGGAGAACTTTGCGGGTGGTGCCACATGGGCTTTTCAAGTCGGTAGTCAATCTTTGACTTGCCCAATTATAGTGGATGATCTGAATCCACCTCGTCAAATGCTTGTAGAGGTAAAATTTGACTACTTTTCTTTGTTGTATTATAATGGTTTTTTACATAAGAATACTGCAGTCTTTAAACATAATGCACCAGAAGAGGAGAGTTAACATAATGATATCAATTTTTTTCCTCTACAGATGCTTTGTGAACAGTGTGGTTTCTTCTTGGAGATTGCTGACTTAATTAGAGGTCTGGGACTGACCATCTTGAAAGGGGCTATGGAGGCTCACAGAGATAAAATATGGGCCCGCTTTGCTGTAGAGGTATTAGCAACATCATAGATTTAATGATTGTTTTCACATTTATTATCTGCTTTTAGTAATTACAGTATAGATCAATTTCCATCCTTATTTTTACATATTTTTATGGTTAGCCTTGCTATGCAAGCTTCAGACTATAAATCTCAAATTTGAAACTGGATTGCTGTAATATAGGCTGATCGGGATGTGACTAGGATGGAGATATTCCTATCCATTGTTCGTGCGTTGGAATCGATGGTTGGCTGCAGGACAGTTCCGCAAGGTGTAGATAACATAAACATGGCACACACTGCATACCACCAATCTTGTATTGCTGCAACTTCTAACCGTCTTTTGTGAGTAAACCATTAATCTTACCATCTCCATATGTTCTGTTCTTTCAACCTCGGGAAGTGCTGAGAGCAGGGTTGCATTAGCCTGCCATGACTAGCACTCTGGTGGCCATAGACGTAACCTATGGGCTGTCCAGGCCATCCTGAAAGGAGATATTTAGTTTGGAAAGGTAGTCAAACCCTCATTGGGTAGCACCTAAAGGTGTTTTGTTGAGGAAAAATAGAGGGGATCAATTTGTTTGCATCTGTTGTTAGCTTCATTTCTTCCCTTTTGAGTTGTTTTCTAGTTAATGCCAATGATCTAGCTTTAACATTTCATGCATGAGTGTTGTTGACTGGTGTGATGAATGTAAACATTGGCTTGAGTGTCTGTTGGGTATGCTTGTGCTGTCACCTTCAGCATCCTCCTGGAAATTTCATCGTGTTGTTTGCTTAAGAGTCTTATAAAGTTCTATCCCCCTCCTTCATTTGAGTCATGATTCAACGTTGTTCGCTATGGCATTCTCTTTCTCCTGTTTCTCTGCTTTATTTAACATGCATTGCATTTTGGTCTGTACAACCATCCACTTATTTCTTGATTTAACATTGTTCGCTATGGTCTGTACATGCCTGAATTTTCTTTGGTCGCAGGGTTCTTATCTACAGTGAATTATTCACAAATTCTTGTATGAAAGAAAAGAAACCGTGGATGATCATGAATTCGTTGATTGCTTGTGTTATCTGCATAGTGTTTCTTAATCTTCACCCCGCAAGAGTCCCATTTTTTTTCTGATTTGAGAACAGATTCGAATGTTGCCGTCCAACGGGTTAGGGTGTCGTGCTGGATTTCTCCATTCCTCATTTCTTGATTTCAATTACCTTCTGGGTCTCTGTGTGCCCACCGAGAAAAAAGAAGCTGTGTGTGGAAAGCAGCTAGCAAAGAACAAATAATATCGATGACACAAGAAAAACACATTAGGGATGGTGCCAACATTGCCAACCTTTCAATACTGGGCATATGAGAGAGATCGTTGTAATTGCGATAGTGCTAATCATGCTGGGGGGTTTGCAAGCCTGAAGATACAATTGGCTATGGGACAATACAATATGAATAAGAAAATGCTCTTTGATTGCCATCCTATTTACACGAGTTGCCGGAAGTGAAATAATCACTGTTGTATTGTAGGGTCGCCAGACCTTTGATGTTGCCACATGAAATTAGGGGGGCAATGATAGGCAAATCATTTGATCTGATCTGCTTCTGGCCTCCATGTCTCCTCTATTTAATCCGTTACTTACAACCTACTACCATTTAACCCTTCTTTGATAATGGTGTTTGTTTTGATCAAATTCCTCTTCAATGTGACATGCCATGAAATTGGATAATTCTGCATAATTATATATATGCTAACATGAAAATCTTGCATATTTCCTTAGTAACAAATATACATTCCTCTCCAACTCAAATCCCACGCACAATTCGATCCAATATAAAGTATAACCCCCTCTAGAATATGAACCTATTTTTTTTTCTTTAACACAATGCCTCTTGCCCTTCCTATTTACTTTACAACTTACACAAGCACCCTAATCACAGTTTGAATAATCTATAAATCTGTAAATCTAAGTTACAAATATGAAGAAAATAATCAAGCAACAAAGTCTGGTAGCAGCTGAGCAGCAAACCTCTTCCTGCTCTGCATGTTGACGCTCTCATAAGCATTGGAATCATGTGACGCGGTTGGATTGTTCCCATCGCTGCTGCTGCTGTTTAAGCTGAAGTAGTTGATGTTCTCCTCTGAACTCAACCCGAGCCTCCTCCCCATCAGCATGCTCTCATTCGAAAGATACGAAGGCTGTTGTGATCCGGACAGTGGGAGTGCCTCACAATGAGGAAGCCCAAGAGTGAGGGAAACCCCATTACCTCCGAACCTCGGCGCAAACTGCTCGTGATGACCGAATCGCCCCATCTCTCCGACTGGGCCGTATGCCCCGAATCCGCCCCCTTGGTCCATGAGCTTCATCAGAAGATCGCGGTTGCTCAGCTCATTTTGCTTCATCCCCATCCCCATCCCCATCTGATTTTGGATTGCTGTTTGGTGTAGCGACGGTGACTCATCACTACGAGCCTTTGTCAGCCTCTGCTGCATGTTGAACATGGCTGAGTCCGATGCATGAACCTGCGCTTGTTGTTGAGGTGGTGGTTTCGGGTTGTGGTCTGTTCTCGAAGGAGTGCTGCTGTGTGCTTGTTGTGTGGAGGGCTCGCTGGCATCACTCCCGCTGGTCGTGTTGTCCTCGCCCTTGTTGCTGTTGCCGTCGTTCTGCTCTCGTTCTTTGGTCTCCTCTAAGTACATCTCTTCTACCATCGGCTTCCAGAGGCGAACTCGCGCGTTTATGAACCAGTTCGACACCTGCGATATTGACATCGGCCATTGTCACAAATGATGGCAGGCGTAATCTCAGAGAGAATTTAAGACAAAAGGCCACCTGGCTCCTAGTGAGGCCAGCTTGCTTTGCTAGCATGTGCTTGTCCGAATCCTTCGGATAGCTGCAATTTTTGCCCAATTGAATAAGCATCTTGGATTCAATGAGATGGTTCCGAGCTAGTCTGTGCTTTAGAGTGCTTACGGATGAAGGAAGTGCTCGAAAAGCCATGCCCGGAGCACGGAGACGGCGCGCTCGGGCAGTCCCCGCTGCGGCCTCCATGCATTGTTCTGAACCATGCCGAGCTGCTGCAGCGCCCTCTGCTGCCGGAGGTGGTGGTCGACGGACCTCAGCCTCGAGCCCACCGACAACTTGCTCCCTCCGGCAGCAAAGCCGTCCTCCTCCCCCAGGCTCTTGCTCGCGGCCCTGATCTGGCAGGCAATGGCGTCCCTCAGGCACCGGAACTGCCTCGATATCGTCTGCAGGGCGAGGGCGGTGTAGGTCTCGGCGGACCCGAATCCGGCCGCCGCCTCGAAGGAGGAGACCACGATCTGCATCTGTTGGCGGTACCGCCTGTACCTTTGCTCAACCTTCAAATTCAAAGGGAAATAAAAACAGGGAATAATAATATGTAAAATTCTCATTACCCAATATTCTTATTCCTCTACATGGGTTTCTCAATCAAAGCTAAATATGATCAAAACCCTGCAAGTCCTTGAATCAGAGATCAGCAAAACATGAATTTTCTTGAATTAAAACTTGGACCCCCCCCTAATTACCTCATCGAGCATGTTAACAAGCCTGTCCTTCTTCGTCTGCAGCTCCTGCGCCCTCTCCGCCGTCGAAATATCCGATTCTTTCTTCCCTCCCCCGCCGCCATCTGATCCCTGATCTCCTTCCAAATCTTTACTCTTGGGCCGCGGCTCGTTCGCTGTCGTCGCCGTCTCACTCCTCCCCTCTCCAACGCCCGCCACTTCGTCCAACAGCTGCCTCGCTGCCTTCAAGTACTTGGACCCCATCAGCACGCTCTGCAGGCCCGCAACGCCGTTCGTTTTCGCCTCGCCGCCGCCGCCGCTCATCGACAGCCCCCGCTGCCGCCCGGGCCCTACCGCGCTGATCGGAGGAGGCGGCGGTGGGGAGGGGGCCCACAGATTGTGTTCGTTGGGAGGTCGGAGGGGGGTTCCCACAAAGTGGGGGTGCCGTGGCTGAAGCTGAAGGTGATGCTGCGGGACTGGGTGCAGGGAATCGAGAGGGGAATTCAAGAAGACCATGTTGGTACGGTGAGCCGCAGGAGGAGCGGTGACGTAGGCAGGGTTCAGGAGGTAGAGGGTCTGCAGGGCGTCGGCTTGGATCTCAGTGGCTCCGTCGAAATAGGCCGCCATGATTTAATTCTATCAGTTGGATAAATGCAGAATTCTCCTGCAAAAAGGGTCCACGATCGAGCAACGAATTATTAACAACATCGATCATATTACATGTCTGAACATCAAGCACACAACTTTGTGACCTAATAACGGTACGTACGAAATCATGCAATATTTATGGGTCATACTAAATGAAGGCATCCTTTTGATAGCTAAACAGTGCTGCAAGGGTTAGGGATGAACAAGAAGAGTGAAGTGAGGAGGAGAGGAGATTGGAGGAGGACAGCCATCTTCATCAAAAAGGGTATACCTAAATACTAACTACTACACAGTACCTGCAAGCGGCAAGCAAGCACGTGGGTTTACGAGGATTATAAGAAAGGTATTCTTTCTCTCTCTCGTTTTCTGCTCTTTTCCTTAGAACCCTGATACAACGACACCATGTAACCCCAATGAGCAGCCCTCCCTCTCTCTCTCTCTCAATCACATAGACAAGAAACAGAGATCAGCAGAGGGACAGGACCATGTCATATTATTTTTTGAGTTGATCTATCAAGCTCCTCTCTATTTCATAAAATATCATGCATCATCTCTCTCTCTCTCTCTCTCTCTCAAACTGAAACTGAAACTTGAAGAGGAGGCAGGGCTAACAAAGACGTGGAGAAAAGAGATACCCCTACCTTTATTTCACTGCCATTATCCACACTCACCCAACCCACACCCCCACCTTTTCTACTTTTTTCTTTTTATTTTAATTTTTTTATTGATAATGTCTATGGTCTGGCCTTTTGTGAGAGAGAGAGAGTGAGAGAGAGAGGTGCAGTGTTTCTTATCCCAACTACATGAATGGGACAGCACATGAGAGGGAGAGAGGGAGAGAGAAGAGGGGTATCTAGGAGAGGATATTTATTAATTTTTATGGAGATCATATTGGGAGAGGGAAGAGAGAGAGAGAGAGAATCAGAGGAGGGACATACATGTCAGAGGGAAGAAACAGCTGAAAAACGAGGAAGGGTGTCATATAATAGTTTTCATGACTAGGTGAGAGGGAGGGAGGACCATGTTCTTGCATCCCCTTGTATATCAATTTTGTCTTCACATATTTTGTTTATTATTTCTTCTCTCCCAGTGACAGGATCTTCTTGTGCCAGTTGGCTTGCAATATTGTTGCTATCTCATTTTTATATGTGGTTGGATTTGATGCTGTGGAACATAAAATAAAGATACAAAGCAAGTGAAAGCTGAGTAACCCAACCACCCACCCACCACATGACACCTACCCATTTGAGATTCCTAACTCTGTTTTATTACATCCTCACTTAATTTGCATATACTACATATGCAGCAGATAGCAGTGAAATGAAACAGGCAAGGGTCTCGCTTGTTGGGATACTTGATTGTTTGCTAGGAGAATAAGTCAAGGATTGATGGCTCTTAATTAGGAGAATAAGTCAAGGATTGACTTTTGGGATTTGATTTCTTTGTTAGTGGCACAATATCCTCTAGAGGATTTGTAGCCTTTAGTTTAGCATTTTGTTATGCAACCTGTATGGCTATTAATATGTGATTTCTCTATGAGAATAAACAAGAAAATAAAAGCTTTCCTTCCACCGAAATTGTTCGTCTTCCATAGGTGTTCCAACAATTGGTATCAGAGCATCGTTGGGAACCCTAGTAGAAGGAAGACGACGCCACAAAGTAAAAGGCGAGTTATTTTCTTCGAGTTTCTCTAAATGACGTCCGGAGGTGGTTCAGAGGATCCACCGAGGACGGGATCATACAGAGGAAACATCCAATACCCCATGCTCACGAGGAGCAATTACGGGGTATGGTCGATGAAGATGAAGGTGTTCATCTCTGTGCAGGAGGCATGGGAGGCCATCGACCCATCCGACCCAGCTGGGGTCATTGACGCCGGGAAGAACCATAGGGCTCTAACGGCGCTTTACCAATCCGTCCCCGATGAGATCCTTCTGATGTTGGGGGATAAGTCGACGAAGGAGGCGTGGGAAACTCTGAAGACAATGAATCTAGGCACAGATCGCCTTAAGGAGGCGAAGTGGCAGACGCTAAAGAGCGAGTTCGAGTCCCTTAAGATGAGGGATGCAGACTCGGTTGACGAGTTTGCCATGAAGTTGACGACCAACGTCAATAAACAACGGGAGCTTGGTGAAAAGCTCGAGGAGATGGTTGTAGTGAAGAAATTTCTTCGTGCGGTGCCATCAAAGTTTATCCAAATTGCTTCCAACATTGAACAATTTGGAGACTTTAAGAAGATGACCGTGGAGGAAATAATTGCCCGTTTGAAGACCCACGAAGAGCGTAATCGTGGAAGTGTTGAAAGTGAAGATGGCCGAGTCCTTTTGACCCAAGAAGAGTGGACTGCAAGGAGCAAGAAGGCCATCGGTGAAGGAGGCCATGGACGTGGCCGCGGAAATTATGTCCGGGGACGCGGTCGTGGTGGAGGACGCGGTCGTAGTGGAGGACGATATTCCAATCCGAATCAAAAGGAGGGGGGGCTACGACAAGTCCAAAATCCAGTGCTTCACTTGTCAAAGGTACGGCCACTACGCCTCTGAGTGCCCCCTCTAGGAAGAAGGAGGAGAAAGCCAACTTCGCGGAGTTTGTAGGGTACGAGCCGGCCCTTCTTATGGCAAAGGGAGAGGGAGATCTTGCCCCATCATTGGTGTGCACGGAGCTTCTACTCAACGAAGAGAAGGTACGACCTGAAAAACATCGTAGTGATTGTGAAAATCACACGTGGTACCTCGACACAGGAGCGTCTAACCACATGACGGGGTCGAATGAGTTTTTCACCGCACTTGACTCAAGTGTGAGTGAGAAAGTAAGATTTGGTGATGGTTCCACGGTAGAAATCTGTGGACGTGGAGAAGTTGTCATCAAAGCTTTGAAGGGAGATCTTATGGTGCTCACAAATGTGTACTACATACCCAAACTTCGCACAAATATAGCGAGCTTGGGTCATCTTGAAGAAAACAGGTGTAAGATCATCATGGAAGGAGGTTACATGCTCTTGTTTAACCAAGAGAGACGCTTGTTGGCGAAGGTAGATAGATCCAAAAATCGTCTCTACACTCTTGGTCTAAACGTGGTTCGACCAGTGGCTATGTTAGCAGAGAAATACGCAGAAGAAGAATGGCTTTGGCATTCAAGATACGGTCACCTAAACTTCCGGTCTCTCCATGACATGGGGCAGAAGGAAATGGTAGAGGGTATGCCCTCTATCAAGCATGTTCAACAACTTTGTGATGGTTGCATTGTGGGAAAGCAACGGCGCACACCGTTCCCACAAGAAGCTATTGGCCGGGCGAAGGAGCCACTCGGGTTGGTTCATGGAGATCTTTGCGGGCCGATTTCGCCACCAACTCCGGGAGGAGGTAAACAATACTTTCTCCTACTTGTCGATGATTTGAGTAGATATATGTGGATAGCACTAATTAAAACCAAGGATGAGGCCTTGGATGCTTTTGTCAAATTGAAAGCATGTGCTGAGATGGAAGTGAATTACAAGATAAGAGGCCTTCGAAGCGATAGAGGAGGAGAATTCAATTCAAAGGCCTTCAATTCTTATTGTGAAGAAGCCGGTGTCAAGCGGTTCCTCACGGCGCCATATTCACCGCAAAAAAACGGCGTTGTGGAGCGACGAAACCAAACGGTGGTTTCAATGGCCCAGTGCTTACTCAAGTCAAAGAACATGCCAAATGAGTTTTGGGGTGAAGAGATGACTACGGCGGTCTACTTGCTCAACCGAGCGGCCACTCATGGAGTTGAAGGGAAAACCCCATACGAAGCATTCCACAAGAAGAAACCCAAGGTATAACACTTGCGGGTGTTTGGGTGTGTGGCGTTTGCGAAGATTGTGAAGCCGCATCTCACGAAGTTGGCCGATCGAAGCGAAAGGATGGTGATGTTCGGGTATGAGATGGGATCTAAAGCCCTACAGACTATATGATCCAATTACCAAAAGGATTCATGTGAGTCGGGATGTTATTTTCAAGGAATCGGAGAAATGGGAGTGGACGAAGGAAGCTTCGGATGGGCTCTCTGTTAGCGGAACATTTCTTGTACCGGAAACAGAAGCTGCTGCAGGCGGGGTAGATCTCGCTGGAGTTGCCGCAGGTGGGGCGGATCGGCCTGCAGGAGTTGCCGCAGGTGGGGCTTCGCCGTGCGGGGTTCTTCTGCCGGAAGCTGCGGATGACCGGGCTCTTCTACCGGGAGCTGCTGCGAACGGGGTCCTTCGGCTGGAAGCTACGGCGAGTGGGACCTACGGCGGGGAGCTGATACGAAGAGAGACGCTGGCCGCTTCGCCATTGCCTTCGACGAGCGGGGCCTCGCTGCGGTCCGCTGCAAGTCAACCAGCTGGAGGTGGGGTCTCACCGGTGGGGAGCTCTATTGGAGAAGGGTCCTCTGTTGGTAGGTCTCTTGGAGATGACTCTCCGACTTCTTCTATCTTGAGTGGACCAATACGGTGCCGGTCACTTCAAGACATATACAGTGAGTCACAGCCGGTGGATCTAGCGCTGGATGATGCATGTCTATGTATGTGGACAGCCGAAGAACCATCAAGCTTTGCCGAGGCTGAAAAACATGCAAGTTGGCGAAAGGCGATGAACGAGGAGCTGACTTCGATCATTGAGAACAATACTTGGGAGATTACCACTCTTCCAAGTTGCCACAAGACCATTGGTTTGAAATGGGTCTATAAAGTGAAGAAAGACTCGCAAGGTGAAATCATTAAGCACAAAGCTCGTCTAGTGGCGAAGGGATACGTCCAGCAGCTGGGAGTGGACTTTGATGAAGTTTTCGCTCCAGTGGCTCGAATGGAGACCGTGCGCCTTTTGATTGCGTTAGCGGCACAAGAAGGATGGGATATCCATCATATGGACGTGAAGTCTGCGTTCTTGAATGGTGACTTAAGTGAAGATGTTTATGTGTCTCAGCCGCCGGGGTATGTGCAAGTGGGAGATGAACATAAAGTGTTGAAGTTGAGGAAGGCCCTCTATGGCCTTCGTCAAGCGCCACGAGCATGGAACTCCAAGCTGGATCAAAGTCTCACCTCACTTGGTTTTGAAAGGTGCCCACAAGAGCATGCCGTATACAAAAGGTACGTGGGAGATTCTAATCTACTTGTGGGAGTTTATGTAGATGATTTGAT
>JAULAV010001812.1:0-25000 GCA_030789695.1 Scilla litardierei | reverse complement strand
CCGATCACTAACAGTTTTAAGTACTGCTAAATGTTTCCATCTTTCATTTATTTTTGTTTAAAAACATTGATGCATTGTACTTAATGTTTTCATTAGTATGCCTGTAACATTTGTTCTTTGTTTTGCCTATCAGGTTGTGAAGGTGGCAGACTTTGGTGTAGCTCGGTTTCAAAACCAAGGGGGAGTCATGACAGCAGAAACTGGAACATACAGATGGATGGCACCTGAGGTTGTTTGATTTTTGCTGCTAGGCATTATTGAATTCTATAGGCAATTATTTTTGGGTTACAATATCAAATAACATTTAAGCAGGTAGCTTGATGTAATCTGGGATGTCGAGACGACCTAAATATTTGGTTTAGTAAACCTATTATAATATATGTGACATGAGATTTCATAAAGCGTACCTCCTATTTTGTCGTGCATTAAAATATCAGCTTATAGGCAGAAATTGGACTTTAGGAGAACATGGCATTCATCTTCCTAGGAATTTTACTGTTCGGTTGGGGAGCAAGGAGCAAGGGATTTGTTTCGGCCAGTTTTTTTCTTTTTGGTCTTAGTTTTTATTTGTGCTGCTTTGATTGTCGTTTGGTAGCTGGGCCTGTGAAAGTTTAGTCTGTAATCTTGATATGGTCTTCAGTAATGAAATTACTTGTTGCTGTTAGAATAATAATGTTGTCCTAGATCTTACTTGCAAGTCGCACACAGGCTCCTGTGGAAACCTTCTGGTTCGTTTAGGCATCGTTGACATTGTCCTTTGTGTTAGCTATACGTTTCAATATTAGATTGAATATAGCTACAACTTAAAACAGCATTGGACGCACTCATGCCACACACAAAAAGTTTAAGGAATTTAATTGAGGGAAGAAATTTTTTGGTGAGACTTTTGAGTATTGGGAGTTAGTGATGATTATGCATGCAGGTGACAAATGAGAATAATTATAATTAATTTTACTACAACGGCATAATGTACATATTTCTAATTCAATTCAATTTATTGTTTCCCTTTGAAGGTAATAAATCATATGCCTTACGATCAGAAGGCAGATGTATTCAGCTTTGCTATTGTGCTTTGGGAGCTAGCAACATTGAAGGTACGTATAAATTCCATCCAACTCCAGCTTATTAATCACATGGAAGATGTATTGATCATTCCAAGGTGTTGCCATGCAGCTACCTTATGAAAGTATGACTCCTGTGCAAGCTGCTCTAGGAGTTAGACAGGTTTGTATTTACTATAATGTCATACTACTCGGTATATTCTCTATTTAGTTTGTTTCAAAAATATTGCCGTATCCTCTGGGAGTTGGGACTTGAAGAACTGTATATATGGACAATGCAAGTGAACTTTGCATTACTTGAATCATTGGGGAATAACATTCACATTACATTTGTGTGCCTGGGGTTGGGGTTTTTGTGTGCACGCACACACGTGTGTGAATCGTCCACACTTAAGATGTTTTGTGCATCTAACATCAGGGAAGACGACCAGAACTTCCAGAGAACACACATCCCAGGCTGTTGGACCTGATGCAGAGATGTTGGGATACAGATCCTGCTGTTCGCCCCCCTTTCTCTGAGATAGAAGTCCAACTTGAAGAACTTTTTAGAACTTGTTCAGGTAAACCTCTTTGCATCTCAGCCCTTTTCTGAAAGTAGTTTCTGGTCGTCATGCCCTTACCAATTTCTTCGCATCGTTTATGTCAGATGCACAGCCGAAGAAGTCAGCAATGAAAGCGCTTCCAGAAGAACCTGACAAGTAGCTGTTACACCCGCAAAAATAAAATGGCATTCTCCATGCGAACCAGTGTTTGATGTCATAGAGGCTCGCTGATTGAGCCCTTTGACTGCTCTGGTGTGCTAGAAAAAAAATCCTACTCCCGTTCCACGGGGTTTTGATTCGAACGACTGCTGGATCCACGGAAGTGGCAAGGCTGTTGTGACACTGACAGGAAAAAGAAAAAGAAAATTGTTTCTGCGGCTGCTGAGAGCTCTTCAACCTGCGGCTAGTATATTTTTTTCTTTACATGAATATACAGTCACATTGAAACCAATATCAAGCAGGCCGTACGCTGTAGAATTTGTAAATTGACTGATTGGTTAACATTTTTACACGTCAATGTTGTATCAAAAGGTACAAGTTTCTCCTCTGACCTTTTCACTCGAAAGGGGCCTCCTTTTTGTTGTAAGCTGCTGTTGAGTGTATGTTCCACAGAGTAACAATTACAATTTTTGCTTGAAGGTTGTCTTCTTTTTTAAATCTCACTTTTATGTTGAGGGGGTTTTGAATTTCGAATGTTGAATTTCGAATGTTTACCACATTCTGACATATAATGTGAATGCCACTCTAACTTGAAAGGAAAAATGGATTATAACAACCATACCTTTATATTTTGAATTTCGAATATTCCTCGCCCCAAACAAATCTCACTCTGCCCGCAAAAAAACTGGGGAATTTCAAGCGGCAGCGTGCACTGTAAGTAGGCCTAGTGACTTTCATTGCATTACTCTTCCATTCTTCTTCCAAAATCAAAAATGAAAAGCAAAATGATAGTCAAGAAGTGCCAAGCCTAAGAGAAATAAAAGAGAAGGGGAGAAACCCCTAGTCATCAACCCTAATCCTAACCTCAGCTCTCCTCGATCCCCTCGCCGCTATAAGGAAAGTCCAACAAGTCTTCTCCGTATTTGGGATCCATCAACTAAATCAGATTGGAAGTTGCTATACTCAATCATTTGGTTTCACCAAATCTCGTATATATGGTTGTTATATTCAATCAATTAGTTCCAACACTCCAAATACATATCATCATGTAAATTACTAATCTACACATGAGGGTTTGTACATTTATTCTGTACAACTGAAATGAAACTTTGTTAGTTCTTCTTCCTTCTCTACCTAGTCGTACATTTCAGCATGGTATCAGAGCATTTTTGCCTAACGACGGCTTGATCATGCACTTCTCCATCAACGCTCACATGGAGCCAATATCACTCAATCTCAAGTTATTGATTTCCAAATTTCCCACCCTCATCACCATTAGACTCAATTCCACCCACTCCATCCTATGGCACTATCAAGTTTTGGGCTTGCTCAACGCTCATGGCTTCTATGGCTACGTTGTCGTCATGATTCATGCACCTCCTTCAACCATTTCAGATCCTGCATGCACAGAGGTTGCGTCGCTCCCACACATCCCGAATCCTGCATATCAGCAGTGGTTGATCATAGATTATGTATTCAAGCTACTTTATCTAATTCGGCCCTTGTAGTAGTTCTGTGTCATTTTTTCGCCGCTGATGTGGACAAAATGGGAGACCCATTACGCTGCCTTGTACGAATGCCACATCAAGTTGCTGCAAGATGAATTAAACTCTCTCACCATGGATGGAGAATCCATAGCCGCCTATCTAGATTGGGCGAAATCGATCTATGACCAACTCATCACAGCCAGCCACAACAACACGATGAAGCAGATGATCCGACAAACTCTCTATGGCCTTCCTCCATCGTACGAAGCTTTTTGCGTCATGGCAGGAATCGAGAGATACCATACGCCATTGAAGAACTATCAGCCTTATCGCCGAGGAGGCGAACATGAAACTCTGTCGCATCATAACATCTCCATCCACAGCCATGCCAACTGCTCTCTTCTCTGACTTCAGGCATCGTGGTAGCCGTGGCCAGCGCAGACGCTTCCACGGCACGTGCGGCTCTTCTTTAAGCGCTCATGGGAACAGGCCCAGCAGGAGCTTATTAGTCTCACAACCTACGGTCAACCCACGCAGCGTCCCAGGCACCTCCTCTACAGGCCCGTCGCGGGGTAGACAAGGCCAACACCGTGCATAGTCTCACATCTGGCCGTGGATCGGCTTCCTCCCGGCGTCAAGTGCCCGTCACTCCTTTTGGCGAACTCATTCCATATCGGGTGTGTGATAAAACAAATCATCGAACACTTGACTGCTATCGGTTGGCAGAGCACGTCCCTACGGCAAAAGCATATGCATCTAATCCCTGTTGGACGCAACGATTTAGGATCTCTAGTTTGATGATAACAAACCAACGTGAAGCTATTAATGTGTGTGCTAAGTGTGTTTCAGGAATGGCAAAGTCGTAGTTCTAAGCGTTGGAAAAATTGTTAATCGTATAGCAATTTGGAGAGAGAGAGAAAGTGTTGTGTACAAAGCAAGGTGACTAGGTCCAACATGGACAGAGATAGATTCAAATCCTACATCAATTCTAATTTCAAATGAGATGAGACCAAATCCCATTCATATCCCTAATGAGTTACAGATTCCTTGATTCTAGGGATCTCATCTTGGATTACCTCATCCATCCACATGTCCCTAGCCCTAGACGACATCTCCTAGCTTCTAGCTTAGTTGGACCAAGTCAATTGAACTCTAGCCGTCCCCATGTGTCTCATGACTTCATCCTAGCCATTATACAAACCCTAGATTCAACTATAAAAGGGGTCATCTCAAAGTTGGAGAGATTGTACGGCAACAAAGAAACAAAAAAGGTGTCGACCATTTTTTTCAAAGGCTAGGAACTCACGCACCCTCTTCAAAGACCAAGGGTTTCAGTTGGCCTACAACATCAAAGAGAAGAAGAATTGGAGGATGCAACTTTGGAATGCAAGCATCAACAAATTTTTGGGTGGAGAACTACACGTTCCTCTCATCAACTGACGCCTCACAAATTCTCTCCGAGCAAAACACCAAGAGCACAACTTGTCGTCGAGCTCCTACCTGCCATTGTACACGCCAACGAGGACAAGCGGCCACCTCTCATCGTGCTGTCATCGACTCGAGTCACTCGCCGTCCGAGCATTTCCACCGCTCCAAAGTCACCGTCCATCGCCATCGACAATGGCCCTTCCTCATCCACGCCGTCGACACTGAGCTCCACCGTGTTGCCATCGACTCTCGTCGCCAAAGTCGTGGAGATCTGCCTGCTGCCGTCCAAGAGCGTCGTCGGAGAAGTCGAGCCCTAGTTGAAAGAGAGGGCATTGCATGGAGAGTTGCTGACGTGCAAATGAAAGCAAAGAAGACGAAGAGCCCGCCATGATCTCCGAGCGTCGCCGGAGTTCCCTTACTGGCGTCGTGGAGAAGCCGCCGTTGAAGTCGAGTCTCATCAGAGAAGATCACGAAGCCCACGAAGTCGACGTCGTAGAGAGCCAATGAGTAGCTGCCATCGAGATATCGGAGAGGATCCACCGAAGCTGATTGTCGTCGTTCAAAACATCGCCCGCCGCCGTCGAGGTGAAGTAGAAGCCCACGAAGTAACCACCGGAGTCGAAGAGAAGCAACATCGGGGAAGTAGAAGCCCACGAGGTCATCGCCGCTGAGCAGTCGGAGAAGATCAAGAAGCCCTTGCAACTCCACGTCGAAGATGTGCTGACGTGGATGACACCCCATACAAACGAAAGAAGGGAAATAAGCCTGCTGACGTCGAAAAGGAATTAAGTGAGTTTCTTTGTGTACAGACTGAAGTAAATTGAGTTTGAACTGGAATTGCTTTGTGCATAGACCAGAGTGCTATTCGAGCCACAACTTGAGATCCAGGAGTCAGATCGAGACACCGTTTGCACTAGACTGAAGCTGATGCCGTGCTGAAAGACAGGGATGACACACCATCATAATTTGAGCATTTTTGAACCCTTTACTTTAGCATTATATTTATGATTGTGTGTAGATCTCTGTAGGGGAAACTTTACCGTTATTTGTGACGCTTTTGAGACTTGTCTGGTTGGGGCTAGACAAGAGGGTCTTGACGTGTTGTAGTAGTCAAGATATGCATTTACTAGGTTAATAGGGTTTTGTACTTTGTTGAATGTGGTACAGTCTAGGTGGGGAGTTGGAGCTAGGACCCCATTATAGGTGTACAGAAGGAACTTATTAATGCTAGTATTTGCTTGGGGGCTGGAGTAGGTCGTTGCTGTGACCGAACCAGGGTAAATCTGATGTGTATTCTGTGCTTGCATTTTATTTACACTGCTTGTGTTTTTAACTGCGTATGATTTCTCGTGGGTTGCGCGAGAATATTTTATAAGCCTATTCACCCCCTCTAAGCTAGGATCTATATCCAACAAGTGGTATCAGAGCAGATTTTAGGATCTAGCCTAGGATTGACCATGAATCCCATCGATAGTGCTTTTGCTGAGGGTCAGTCCATATCACGTCCCCCTAGATTTAATGGAGTAGATTATCTTATTGAAAAAATCGAATGAGAATCTACTTAATTTCTATTGACTATAAAGCTTGGCAAATTGTTAAAAAAGGCTATAAACCACCCGTCATTAAAATTGAAAATATTGAGATGATTAAATCTGATGATAAATGGGATGACAATGATTGGAGACTTTATTCTCTTAATGCTAAATCTATGAATGCTCTCATTTGTTCATTAGATAAATTTGAATTCAATCGTATCTCACATTGTCTAACTGCATATGAAATATGACATACAAGGGAAGTGACGCACGAGGAAACGTCACAGGTGAAGGAGTCTAGACTTGCACTTCTGAGCACAGAGTATGAGGGATTTTGCATGCTACCATCAGAGACCATATCAGAGATGTTTGTGAGGTTCACCAACATCGTCTACAAGTCTAGCTCGCTTGGTAAGCCATATTCTAGTCTTAAACAGGCGAGGAAGATATTAAGAGCGCTGCCAAGCTTTTTCAGGCCTAAAGTCACCGCCATTGTCATGCCCCGCTTCCCAAAAGTACGGAGGCGAATCGTGACTAAGGCCCGCTTAGGCCGGAGCTGAGAGCTCAGACCCAATAAGCGTCTGTGGTATTCCAAACGAAGGAACAGGTCCCTGCAAGTTAGTACGGAACAATAAAAGTACTGAAAGGGAAAGAGCATATCATTTTATTTTAAACATAATCATCCAAAATACCGAGAGTCTAAAAAACGTCCGAAGGGCTACAACTGCAGAAAAGGAAACTACCGGTGCAAGCACCCAACCTAGTCAAGAAAACAAAAGGTGCTACACACCCAACCTAAACTGGAACAGAAACTCTGGAACAGCAATGAGAGGCCTCTAACTCTGGTCCTCCTCTGGATCGTACTCTGGATCAACGTCCTCCAGCTCCCCTTCTGCTGGCAAGTCCGCCTCGTCGACGTACTCCGGCTCAACACCTGACGTACATCACCAAAGAAGGAAACTGTACGTCAGGTAAAGTCTACAAAAAGTGGTCAGACTCTACTGCAAGTGTATCAACTTTTAGACAACGATTTACTGGTTGATTAGCATGCTGGGGTTATGACTGAGTAACGAAAAGAAGTAACGCAGCAGGAAAGTAAAGCGTAGCAAGTAGTAGTCGTAGCGTGTGCTACCAACTAAGAGACTAACCTACAGGTGTCAAGACAAGTCGGGACGTGACAGGACAAGACGAGACAAGACAAGTGAGACACGAAAGGGTTCACGTCTTACGGTTCGAGGGGGATCAGACCCTCTTGCCGTGCGCATGCTCAACCCAACCCCAAACCCCAAGAATGACAAGACAAGACAATCACGATAAGAGATCACTCGCTCTAGCTTGGCGAGTGCCCTATTATCCTCCGGGCTGTGTATCACGACAAGGGATCACTCGCTCTAACTTGGCGAGTGCCCTATTGCCCTCTGGGATGTGTATCGATACAAGGGATCACCCACTCACTGGTGAGTGCCCTATTGCCCGCAGGCTGTGCAAGACGAGATGGGACGTGACAAGACGGGAAGGGTTATTCTAGGGTGTCCACACACACGTACACACATGATAGCCATACAATGTCAAAATTTGTTGTTGTCAGGCTCAGACTTCGTCGTCAAGTCTGAGCCATCAAGGGTCGTCCCGGACGCTATCATTTCACGTCAGGTTCTATTTGTTCACAGTTATCAGTTCTAACCAACTAAGGCCTAAGCACGGCCGAAAGTGCAAGTGGGATACACTTGCCTGCGATGGCGAGTGTGTCGTCCTCTCGAAGCGTCTCGTCCAAGCGTCTCGTCCGCGGAAGTCCGTCTGAAATAGCGCCACGGCGACGGTGTTAGGTCTCAATCTCATTAAATCCTATTAGGGTTCGTTTCTAGGTTATCGGGACTATCCTATTCGTCAAAAGTCACATTTTGATATTTCAGCCTAATTGACGAATCTATCCTATGTGCACAGTCAAAAAGTCTGTTCGTCGATTTTTTATGTTTGTACAACGTTTTACTGGTGATGGAAATAAATTTTAGTTCAAATTGTCGACTTTTAGTTTAGGGTTCAATCATCTATTGTGGGGGTTTCTACGAGTTCGGGGGACCAAACTTTACCGGAGTTCGTCATAGGATGGAAGTCGTGTCTGAACGGAGAACTCCTCAGCGTCAAATCTGGTCCACGCACGATTTTTCAAAAGCTGAAACTTGCGACGAAGGCCTACGACGTGTCGTAACATCGTAGAGGGCAATTCCACGAAGTAGAACACCCAAGTGGGGCCCACAGCAGTGCTAGGGGTCAATGGGGGACCCACAACACTTCTGGAGGACTTGGGGGGCCCACAGCAGCAATTGGTGTGGAAGATGCGGAGTTGCGACGATCGTCGCTCGGTCAGACACGGTCGCGGGGAAAACCCTCGGTCAGACACTGCGGCGGTGCTGTGCTGTGCTGCGGGGTCGGTCACAGCGGCGGGTGTGGAGAAAGTCCTCGGTCGGACACTTGGGGCGGGTCGGTCGGGCGCTTGGTGCGGGGTCTGCAGCGGAGCGGGGTTGCAACGGAGCGCTGCAGCGTGCGGATGCGGAGAAATCTCTCGGTCAGACTGAGAGAAGTCCTCGGTCGGACGCGGGGCGATGCGGGCGGCTGCTATGCGGTGCGGAGCGGAGCGGGGTGCGGGCGTTGCCTTCGGTTGTAGCAGGCGGATGCGGGCGGTCTCTTCGGTCGCAGCGGGACGCTGCGGGTTGCAACGTTGCAACATTGCAACGGTGCAGAGCGGGGGCGGATGCGGGCGAAGGCCTCGGTCAGACCGAGGAAAAGCGGGGCGAACCGTCGGTCGTGCGGGGGCGGCTGCGGCTGCAGTTGCGACGAAGCTTTGGAGAGTGTTTTGACGGCTATGGTTTGGGTGGCTGCGAAAATAACTTAGCCTAGGGTTTATTTAAATAGAATAGGGGGTTTAGGGTTAGGGCTAGGGTTTATTATTAAATTAAAATAATTTAAAAATTAAAATAACTAAAATTAACT
The DNA here is from genome assembly GCA_030789695.1 of Scilla litardierei. Taxonomy (NCBI): domain Eukaryota; kingdom Viridiplantae; phylum Streptophyta; class Magnoliopsida; order Asparagales; family Asparagaceae; genus Scilla; species Scilla litardierei. The sequence continues at coordinate 15,797 of JAULAV010001812.1, read as the reverse complement.
CTCCCTCACCCACTCGCATGGATGTGTGCGGCCAAAAAAATATGGGACTTGGTCAAAATTTTTTAGAGTGTTATTATTAAATAGGAATTTTATTATAATTAAAATACTTATAAAATTAGGTTTTAAAATTTATTTAAAACTGACTCAAAAATGGAAAATATGTCAAATTAAGTCCAAAAATTGTAAAATAAATCTTGGTGTGATCGGGGCGACGAAAGAAAGAAAACAAAGAAGACGGATCTAAATTTCGACGTCGAGAGACGAAACTAAAAATAGAAACATCCCACGTCAACACCAAAAGTCGTGACGTCACATCAAATAAGATAGAGTCACGGAAGAACGACTCGAGAAATGTCGTTCCAAAATAGTTCCACAATCTAATACCCTCAGAGACGATCACAACAACATATCACACAAAAATGTTCAAAATCAAATAGGGTCTAAAATAAACACGTGCACAATCAAGAGCACGTGCACAAAGAAAGTACGATCGGAAACCAACCGTTACATCCTCCCCAACTCAGAAATGATTCCGTCCTCGGAATCAACATCAAACACCGCTGGGAAAAAGATGCGGGAAGCGCTCTCTCATATCATCCTCACGCTCCCAGGTGGACTCTCCAGGTGATCCGTGACGCCACATCACTCTCACCAGGTCGACTATCTTATTCCTCAACTGCTTCTGTCGACGGTCCAAGATCTGCACAGGCTGCTGGTCATATGTCAGGTCTGGGCGAACTGTAATCTCTGAGAAATCAACCGTGTGTGACGGATCACTGACGTACCGACGTAGCTGAGATACGTGGAATACGTCGTGAACTCCCTCCAAAGACGGTGGCAGAGCAAGGCGATATGCCACTACTCCCACACGCTCTAGCACATCAAATGGCCCAATATACCTCAGACTCAGCTTTTCCTTCTTCCCAAAACGAATAACTCCGCGGTTCGGAGAAATCTTCAGGAAGACGTGATCTCCAGGCTGAAACTCCAAGGGTCTCCTTTTGGCATCTGCCCAAATGCTTGAAGCGATCCTATGCAACTCTAAGCTTCTCCCTGATGTCTCTCACAACATCCACAGCTTCCACTATCATCTCCGGACCCAACAGCTCCCGATCTCCAATGTCATCCCAACTCAGTGGCGATCGACATTTCCTTCCATATAAGGCAGCAAACGGCGCCATGTCAATGCTCGCCTGGTAGCTGTTGTTATATTAAAACTCCACCAAGTGAAGATGGTCCTCCCATGATCCTTTCAAATCGAGCGTGCAAGCTCGCAGCATATCCTCCAGAATCTGAATAGTCCTCTCGGACTGGCCATCAGTCTGCGGGTGATACGCTGTGCTGAAACTCAGACTTGTACCCAAATTCTCCTGCAGACTTCTCCAGAACTGAGACGTGAACCTCGTGTCTCGGTCAGTCACAATGCTCACGGGGACTCCATGTAAGCGTACAATCTCCTGCACGTACACGGTCTACATCACAACCAACTCAAAGAGGAAATTAAAAGAGAAGTAAAAAGAAAATTTACCTCCAGATATTTCCTCGCCAAAGCTTCCGTAGACTGGCCCACTCGGAATGGGATAAAGTGCACAGACTTAGTCAATCGATCTACGATCACCCAAACTGCGTCGTTCTACCTCGGGGTCCGAGGTAAACCAGTCACGAAATCCATCGTAATATGTTGCCACTTCCACTCTGGAATAGGAAGCGGTTGCAGCAACCCAGCAGCACGATGGTGCTCAGCCTTCACCTGTTGGTATATCAAACACTTGGCAACGCTCCGTGCCACACTCCTATTCATGCTAATCCACCAATAGTTCAGACGGAGGTCCTTATTCATCTTGGTGCCTCCAGGATGTATAGAATATGGCGAGCTATGAGCCTCGCTCAACAGCTTCTCACGAACATCACCTACAGGTACACAGAGCCTACTGCCGTACCGCAACGAACCATCCTCATGAATCACGAACTCCGTCAGTAGTCCAGCTTCAACCTGCCTCCTGATCCACTGCAGCTTCGGATCTACTGCCTGTGCTGCCTTGATCCGATCCACGATCGTGGACTGAATCTGCAAATTCATGAATGAACGAACCACACCAGGTAGGACGACCTCCAAATCCATCTCTCTCAGCTCCTGCTGTATCCTCCAGTCAGCAGTATGCATCATAGCAGTGGGAAGTCTACTCAAGGCATCCGGCACTACATTCACCTTCCCCGGATGATACTGCAAAACAATCTTGTAGTCAGCCATGAGCTCTAACCATCGCCTCTGACGCATGTTGAGCTCCTTCTACGTAAAGATGTACTTCAAGCTCTTGTGATCGGTGAAAATCTTCACACTCTCACCTAGCAAGAAGTGCATCCAAATCTTCAGTGCAAAAATCACCGCTGCCAACTCCAGATCGTGCGTCGGGTAATTCTTCTCATGCGTCCTCAACTGACGAGAAGCATACGCGACCACGTGGCCATGCTGATGCAAGACGCATTCTAGGCCCTTTCCTGAGGCATCACAATATACTTCGAAGCCTCCGCTTCGATCCGGTACTGCCAACACCGGTGCTGTGGTCAATCTCGCCTTCAAGATACTGAAGGCCTCCTCACAAGCATCTGACCAAAAAAACTCCACGTCCTTTCTCGTCAGCTTCGTCATCAGCTCTGCAATCTTCGAGAAATCCTTAATGAACCGTCGATAATAGCCTGCTAAACCAAGGAAGCTCCTGATGTCTGACGATGACTGCAGATTCGGCCAATCTCTGACTGCTCTGAACTTCTTCGGATCCACAGATATGCCATCACCGGACACCACGTGCCCCAGGAATGCGGCTCTGTCCAGCCAGAACTCGCACTTGCTATACTTGGCATAAAGCTTGTGTCGCCTCGCGTCTCCAGCACTGTCCTCAGATGACAGCTGTGCTCCTCCTCAGACTTCGAATAAATAAGAATGTCATCAATGAAGATAACGACAAACTTATCCAGGAAGTCGTAGAAAATCAAATTCATCAAATTCATGAACACAGCTGGAGCATTGGTCACACCGAAAGGCATGACCACGAACTCATAATGCCCATACTTCGTCCGGAATGCTGTCTTCGGAACATCATCCTTCTTCACCTTCAACTGATGGTATCCGCTCCTCAAGTCCAACTTCGAGAAGACTCTCGAACCTCCAAGCTAATCAAAGATATCGTCGATGCGCGGCAGCGGATACTTATTCTTCACAGTGGCAGCATTCAGCCCTCGATAGTCCACGCACATCCTGTAGGACCCATCCTTCTTATTCATGAGCAAAACTGGTGCACCCCATGGTGACACACTAGGGTGGATGAAACCCTTCTGCAGCAACTCATCTAACTGCTTCCGCAGCTCCTCGAGCTCAGCGGGAGCCATACGGTACGGCGCCTTCGATATCGGTTGCGCTCCCGGCATAAGATCAATACCAAATTCTAGAGCTCTGTCGGGTGGCAGACCCGAGATATCCTCCGGGAAGACGTCGTCGAAGTCTCTGACGACTGCTGGTCGCTCAATCTCCATCTCCATCTGCATGGCTGCAACAATCGACACCTCCGGCTTGGCCCGATATCTGATGGGCCCAAGAGACTCATCTCTGCTGCGGAACTCGAACTCCGGATGGCCTGGAATCCAGAACACCACCCTCTTGCTGTGACAGTCGATTGAGGCGTGGAAATATCCCAACCAATCGATGCCAAGAACGACATCGAAGTGTGGCAGATCGTGGACAATGAAATCTGCAAAGAGCTCGTGTCCACTGACCACCAACGAAATCGATCGACATCCTAAGTTCACTATCACCACTCCGTTCCCTGTGGTGATGTCCCAGCACTTAGGAAGTGTATGGGTGGGAATGGAGTGCTTTGTTACAAACCTCCGGGATATGATGCAGAAAGATGCACCGGAGTCGAACAAAGCCAAGGCCAGGTGAGAGGACACTAGAATGGTGCCTAAGATATAAACAACTACGGTCAAACCAAGCCACTCTAACAAGTAAGTCAAACAAGCAGCGCTATAATAAGATCTAACTATGAAAAGAAAGACTATAATCAAGAGTTACCTGCAATAAGTCCATCCATCTCCTCAGTCTCAACAGCTGTCATGGTGTACGGCGGCCTCTGGGGCTGTGCTGCTCTCTGAAACATCTGCCTCTGTGGCGCCAAGGGTGGTCCACGAACAGCAGGTCCTCTCTGAACTGGAGCAGGCGCTCTCATCTGCAATGGGGCTGGCACTCCAACTACAGTATGACGAGCTCTCGGACACTCCTTCGCAGCATGTGAGGCATCTCCACAAACTAAGCATAGTCCCATCTTCTTCCTGCAGTTGGCCTGAACATGTCCAGGCTTTCCGCAGAAGTGGCACTGGCCCTTGCCCTGAATCTGAACTGGTGCTCCTGGCCTCTTGAATGGTACCGTCTGAACTGGCCTCATCGCCGGCCTAGTAGGTGGCCGGTACTGCTCCATAGGACGCTTTCCTTTATGAGCTGAAGGGTCAGGCAGACGCGATATAATCTCATGATTCTTCGCAGCATCTAGCACCTCCCTCATAGTCATGAAATTCGCCGAAGACATAGAAGCCTGAATCTTCGGACGCAGTCCCTGGCGAAAGCGATCAGCTCGCTTCTCCTCCTTCCTTACCATATGCGGGGCAAAACGACTCAGCATCTCGAACTCAGCTTCATACTCCTCGACAGTCATATCCCCCTGCTTCAGATCTATAAACTTGCTCAACAGCTCCCTCCTAGCAGACTTGGTGAAATACTTATCCTTGAACATCGATATGAAGGTCTTCCAATCCACTGGCTTCTCAAGACGCCTCTCCTCGATGCGCCACCAGTTCCTTGCATTCTCCATCAGTTGCATCTTCGCTATCTCCACTCGGGTATCGTCAGGAATCTTCACAGCGACTAACTTCTCCTCCGTGCTCTGGATCCACTCCTCAGCAGCTAGGGGTCCCTCCTTCCCCGAAAAGGTCCTCGGCTGGAGCTCATTGAACTGCTTCACTCCTGGAGCAGCTCGAGGGGCAGGCGGAGGAGGAGGTGGTGCAACTGGAATAGCCTGGGCAACACGCTGGGACTGCTGAACCAACTGATGTTGAACATCCAACATCTCTCTCATCACACCCAGAAACTGACGGAACTCTCCGCCCTGGTCCTTTAGAACTCCATCTCCTGAGCTCCTCGATCGGGTAGTATGTCGTCCTGCCATCCTATTGACAGAAAGACATAAATTAGACTCATACGATTACTGGATGAAAATAAAATGAAGTTCAATACTTCGATTGTTCCGTATTCGTAGAAGGATGGGACCTGCATGGGCCACCACTAAAACCTGTCACGCCCCGCTTCCCAAAAGTATGGAGGCGAAGCGTGACTAAGGCCCGCTTAGGCCGGAGCTGAGAGCTCAGACCCAATAAGCGTCTGTGGTATTCCAAACGAAGGAACAGGTCTCTGCAAGTTAGTACGGAACAATGAAAGTACTGAAAGGGAAAGAGCATATCATTTTATTTTAAACATAATCATCCAAAGTACTGAGAGTCTAAAAAACTCCCGAAGGGCTACAACTGCAGAAAAGGAAACTACTGATGCAAGCACCCAACCTAGTCAAGAAAACAAAAGGTGCTACACACCCAATCTAAACTGGAACAGAAACTCTGGAACAGCAACAAGAGGCCTCTAACTATGGTCCTCCTCTGGATCGTACTCTGGATCGACGTCCTCCGGCTCCCCGTCTGCTGGCAAGTCCGCCTCGTCGACGTACTCCAGCTCAACACATGACGTACAACACCAAAGAAGGAAACTGTACGTCAGGTAAAGTCTACAAAAAGTGGTCAGATTCTACTGCAAGTGTATCAACTTTTAGACAACGATTTACTGGTTGATTAGCATGCTGGGGTTATGACTGAGTAACGAAAAGAAGTAACGCAGCAGGAAAGTAAAGCGTAGCAAGTAGTAGTCGTAGCGTGTTCTACCAACTACGGGACTAACCTACAGGTATCAAGACAAGTCGGGATGTGACGGGACAAGACGAGACAAGACAAGTGAGACACGAAAGGGTTCATGCCTTACGGTTCGAGGGGGATCAGACCCTCTTGCCGTGCGCATGCTCAATCCAACCCCAAACCCCAAGAATGACAAGACAAGACAAGCACGACAAGGGATCACTCGCTCTAGCTTGGCGAGTGCCCTATTGCCCTCTGGGCTGTGTATCACGATAAGGGATCACTCGCTCTAGCTTGGCGAGTGCCCTATTGCCCTCTGGGCTGTGTATCAGTACAAGGGATCACCCACTCACTGGTGAGTGCCCTATTGCCCGCAGGATGTGTAAGACGAGACGGGACGTGATACGACGGGAAGGGTTATTCTAGGGTGTCCACACACACGCACACACATGATAGCCCTACAATGTCAAAAGTTGTTGTTGTCAGGCTCAGACTTCGTCGTCAAGTCTGAGCCGTCAAGGGTCGTCCCGGACGCTATCATTTCACGTCAGGTTCTATTTGTTCACAGTGATCAGTTCTAACCAACTAAGGCCTAAGCACGGCCGAAAGTGCAAGTGGGATACACTTGCCTGCGATGGCGAGTGTGTCGTACTCTCGAAGCGTCTCGTCCAAGCGTCTCGTCCACGGAAGTCCGTCTGAAATAGCACCACGGCGACGGTGTCAGGTCTCAATCTCATTAAATCCTATTAGGGTTCGTTTCTAGGTTATCGGGACTATCCTATTCGTCAAAAGTCACATTTTGATATTTCAGCCTAATCGACGAATCTATCCTATGTGCACAGTCAAAAAGTCCGTTCATCGATTTTCTATGTTTGTACAACGTTTTACTGGTGCTGGAAATAAATTTTAGTTCAAATTGTCGACTTTTAGTTTAGGGTTCAATCATCTATTATGGGGGTTTCTACGAGTTCGGGGGACCAACCTTTACCGGAGTTCGTCGTAGGATGGAAGTCGTGTCTGAACGGAGAACTCCTCAGCGTCAAATCTGGTCCACGCACTATTCCCCAAAAGCTGAAACTTGCGACGAAGGCCTACGACGCGTCGTAACATCGTAGAGGGCAATTCCACGAAGTAGAACACCCAAGTGGGGCCCACAGCAGTGCTAGGGGTCAATGGGGGACCCACAACACTTCTGGAGGACTTGGGGGGCCCACGACAGCAATTGGTGTGGAAGGTGCGGAGTTGCAATGATCGTCGCTCGGTCGGACACGGTCGGTGCGGGGAAAACCCTCAGTCAGACACTGCGGCGGTGCTGTGCAGTGCTGCGGGGTACGTCACGGCGGCGGGTGCGGAGAAAGTCCTCGGTCGGACACTTGGGGCGGGTCGGTCGGGCGCTTGGTGCGGGGTCTGCAGCGGAGCGGGTTTGCAACGGAGCGCTGCAGCATGCGGATGCGGGGAAATCTCTCGGTCAGACTGAGAGAAGTCCTCGGTCGGACCCGGGGCGATGCGGGCGGCTGCTGTGCGAAGCGGAGCGGAGCGGGGTGCGAGCGTTGCCTTCGGTCGTAGCGGGTGGATGCGGGCGGTCTCTTCGGTCGCAGCGGGACGCTGCGGGTTGCAACGTTGCAACGTTGCAATGATGCGGAGCGGGGGCAGATGCGGGCGACGGCCTCGGTCAGACCGAGGAAAAGCAGGGCGAACCGTCGGGCGTGCGGGGGCGGCTGCGGCTGCAGTTGCGACGAAGCTTTGGAGAGTGTTTTGATGGCTAGGGTTTGGGTGGCTGCGAAAATAACTTAGCCTAGGGTTTATTTAAATAGAATATGGGGTTTAGGGTTAGGGCTAGGGTTTATTATTAAATTAAAATAATTTAAAAATTAAAATAACTAAAATTAACTCTCCCTCACCCTCTCGCATGGATGTGTGCGGCCACAAAAATATGGGACTTGGTCAAAATTTTTTTAGAGTGTTATTATTAAATAGGAATTTTATTATAATTAAAATACTTATAAAATTAGGTTTTAAAATTTATTTAAAACTTACTCAAAAATGGAAAATAGGTCAAATTAAGTCCAAAAATTGTAAAATAAATATTGGGGTGATCGAGGCGACGAAAGAAAGAGAACAAAGAAGACGGATCTAAATTTCGACTTCGAGAGACGAAAATAAAAATAGAAACGTCCCACGTCAACACCGAAAGTCGTGACGTCACATCAAATAAGATAGAGTCGCTGAAGAACGACTCGAGAAATGTCGTTCCAAAATAGTTCCACAATCTAATACCCTCAGAGACGATCACAACAACATATCACACAAAATGTTCAAAATCAAATACAGTCTAAAATAAACACGTGCACAATCAAGAGCACGTGCACAAAGAAAGTACGATCGGAAACCGACCGTTACAGCCATCCAAGAAGCGAAAGATCTATCACAGATGAGGGTGGAGGACTTGGTAGATAATTTAATGTTCCATGAGCTTGAAATTGCAAAATATTGAAGAAAGAGAAAAACCTGAGGAGAAGGAAAAAGTTACAAAGCCACTTGCTCTGAAAGCTAGCGAAGATGAAGATGAGGAGGAGGAGATAGTGCTAATGGTTAGAAATTTCAGAAAGTACATCAGGACTCCTCAAGGAAGATCAGAAATGCATAAAAGGTTCATTCGATCTAACACTTTTAATTCTAATAAAAATTCTTCTGAACAAGATTCTGCTGATAGAGTTGAATGTTTTAAATGCAGGAAAAAGGGACACTTTGCGAAGCAGTGCAGACAAGAGACTGCTCAAGTTGGTAAAGATAAAGGCAAAGGCAAAATGATAACGTGGGACATGGACTGCAAAGCAGAGGATGAGCCTGAGGAGGTTGTAGCTTTCACCTCCCTCTGCTTAATGTCAAAGAGCGATGATGTAAATTCCTTCACTAAAGCTGAATTGTTACATGTGTGTAAGGAATGCAAAATGAGATTAATGAGCTAGAACTCACATTAAATGATTATAGGAATGCTAGCTTTAAATTACAAAAAGAAAACTGTGACATTTCTGAAGAAGTTGACATCTTTAAGGAAAAACTTGATGCACGTGATTCTACCATTGCTATAATGAAAAAAAGAAAAATCATGCTTTAATGAAGAAGATGCTTGTCTTTCTTGACCTTCCTTATTGAATAATATTAGCATGCTTAAGCAGGATTTGATTAAGCTCGAAACTGAAAAAGGCTATGTGATTAGAGAGCTTAATGATAAGTTGTGCATGTTAAATAACGAACTTAAAAAGAAAATGGATGAATTTGAAAAGAAGGAAGAGAAAAACAAGAGAGCTTTTCTAAGTAAATGCACCTTGCTTGTGGATGAAAATAAATTATTAAAGTACAAAGTTTCTAATCTAGAATTATCATTAAGAAAATTTTCAATTGGTAAACATTCGTTGGATACCATACTTGAAAATCAATTATATGGCAATAATAGAAGAGGACTTGGATTTGGTTTGAAAAATGTTGAAAAGCCCAAATTTAAGAAATTTCAAGCCTTCTATTGTGAAAAATATGCATGCAAAGTGCTTTACTTGTGATAGTGTTGGTCACACATCCTATTATTGTAAGTTTAGGGACACGAACATAAAGTTCAAACAAGTGTGGGTTCCTAAAGCTTTGATGGCTAAACACTAGTGGACCTTGTTGGATTCCAAGGTCACACTTAACACCTTTCATATAGGTGAGATGGAGAATTGGCGAGGAGCAATGAATTAAACGTTTCGTTATTTTAGCTCCTTTGTCAAATAGCGACGCAACTGTATATTTCTTTTCCCTCTTTGCATTCATTGCATACCTTCATAGTTTCGTATGTGTGCTTGAAATAATTTTTTTGTGTGCTTGTTTGCTTTCCTTTTATTTTTTTAGTTCTTTACAAAAAAAATGAAAAACCAAAAATCAAAAAAATTGTGCTTAATGAATACATCTTTATGACTCGTTATAAGTGGTATTTCTTGAATGTTAGTTTATATCCTTTGTAGAAATCATTGTATTATTGTTATAGCTACATGCGTATGTTAGAATCTATTTAGTAGCCATGACATACTTCATGAAAAGATTAATTTGATTTCTACACCTATATACTCACTTCTACGAATATTAAACTTGTTGTAATGTTGGAGATTCTTTTTATGAATATTAGAAAGTGAATGTGGGATGAATAAAAACTGAATGATTTAAGGGATATGATGTGTGTTGCCATGAATAAAAATTGAGCACAAAAAGTATTGTAAATGAATATGAAAAAAATTACATGTAAATTGCTCTGTATGTAAAATGGATATAATTCATGGCAAATACACTACCCACGAGTATCCAACATATGCTTTATGAGTAATCTTTAGCGTTGGTGAAGCAATGCCAACCCCACTTCTAAGAGTCATTATAAACTATGTTATGGGGTTTGGTACCTTGAACCCATTTTTAATGAGATGGGAAAAATCAATCCTAGTGATATTCATGTTAATTGGAAAATGTGGGTTGGCTTTGGTTGATGTTCTAAATTGAATCTCCCTTTGTACTTCAATGTTTATATTGTCACACTTACACATTGGTGGTGAAGTCTAAATTATGATTTTCACTGAATTTGAATTGTTTACTTTATGGAAAACGACATGCAAGTGCTAGATATAATTTATAATGCTCTAGTTTTTGCATGTGATATTGTTTTGACTTCATTAGTCCACTTTTGATGATAACAAAGGGGGAGAAAGAAAAATATTTGGTATTGTTGGCACATAATATGGTATTATTTGTTGAAGGGGGAGCTTGATAATACATGAATATGGGGAGCTTGAAAAAGGGCGAGCATGCCTATCTATTTGATACATTGTTGTGCATGCTAGGAATGCTAGTAATGCTTGATCTTCTCATTTGTATATAAGGTAACGCATTACACCATTAATCACACTTCATACACGCACATCTATTTGCCCAAATCTTTTATGGGTTTGTCATCATCAAAAGGGGGAGATTGTTGGATGCAACGATCTATGATCTCTAGTTTGATGATAACAAACCAACATGAAGCTATTAACGTGTGTGCTAAGTATGTTTCAGGAATGGCAAAGCCTTAGTTCTAAGCATTGGAAAAATTGCTAATAGTATAGCAATTTGGAGAGAGAGAAAGTGTTGTGTACAAAGCAAGGTGACTAGGTCCAACATGGAGAGAGATGGATTCAAATCCTACATCAATTCTAATTTCAATTGAGATGAGACCAAATCTCATTCATATCCCTAATCAGTTACAAATTCCTTGATTCTAGGGATCTCATCTTGGATTATCTCATCCATCCACATGTCCCTAGCCCTAGCCAACATCTCCTAGTTTCTAGCCTAGTTGGACAAAGTCAATTGAACTCTAGCCATCCCCATGTGTCTCATGACTTCATCCTAGCCATTATACAAACCCAAGATTCAACTATAAAAGGGGTCATCTCAAAGTTGGAGAGATTGTGTGGAAACAAAGAAATAAAAAAGGTGTCGGCCATTTTTTTCAAAGGCTAGGAACTCACGCATCCTCTTCAAAGACCAAGGGTTTCAGTTGGCTACAACATCAAAGAGAAGAAGAATTTGAGGACACAACTTTGGACTGCAAGCATCAACAAATTTTTGGGTGGATAATTGCACGTTCCTATCATCAACTGACGCCTTACAAATTCTCTCTGAGCAAAACACCAAGAGCACAACTCGTTGTCGTACTCCTACCTGCCATTGTACACGCCGACGAGCACAATTGGCCACCACTCATCGTGCTGTCATCGACTCGAGTCACTCGCCATCTGAGCGTTTCCACCGCTCCAAAGTCGCCGTCCATCACCATCGACAACGACCCTTCCTTATCCACGTCACTGACACGGAGCTCCACCGTGTTGCCATCGACTCTCGCCGTCAAAGTCGTGGAGATCTGCCTGCTGCCGTCCAAGAGTGCCGTAGGAGAAGTCGAGACCTAGTTGAAAGAGAGGGCATTGCATGGAGAGTTGCTGACGTGCGAACGAAAGCAAAGAAGTCGAAGAGCCCACCGTGACCTCCGAGCATCACCTGAGTTCCCTTACTGGCGTCTTGGAAAAGCCGTCGTTGAAGTCGAGCCTCATTGGAGAAGATCACGAACCCCACAAAGTTGACACCGTAGAGAGCCAAGGAGTAGCTGCCGTCGAGATATCAGAGAGGACCCACCGGAGCTGATTGTCGCCGTTCAAAACATCGCTTGCCGCCGTCGAGGAGAAGTAGAAGCCCAAGAAGCAGCCACCGGAGTCGAAGAGAAGCAACATCGGGGAAGTAGAAGCCCACGAGGTTGTCGCCGCTGAGCAGTCGGAGAATATCAAGAAGCCCTCGCAACTATGAGTCGAAGACGTACTAACATGGACGACACCCCATGCAACAGAAAGAAGGGAAATAAGCATGCTGACGTGCAAAAGGAATTAAGTAAGTTTCTTTGCACACAGACTGAAGTAAACTAAGTTTGAACTGGAATTTCATTGTGCACAGACTAGAGTGCTATTTCGAGCTGCAACTTGAGATCCAGGAGTCAGATCGAGACACCGTTTGTACCAGACTGAAGCTGACGCCGTGCTGAACGACAGAGATAACGCACTATCATAATCTGAGCATTTCTAAACACTTTACTTTAGCATTATATTTGTGATTTGTGTAGATCTCTGTAGGGAAAACTTTACAGTTATTTGTGATGCTTTTGCGACTTTTCTGGTTGGGGCTAGACAAGAGGGTCTTGACGTGGTGTAGCAGTCAAGATACACATTTACTAGGCTGATAGGGTTTTGCACTTTGTTGAGTGTGGTACAGTCTAGGTGGGGAGTTGGAGCTAGGACCCCATTATAGGTGTACAGAAGGAACTTATTAATGCTAGTATTTGCTTGGAGGCTGGAGTAGGTCGTTGCTGCGACCGAACCAGGGTAAATCTGCTGTGTATTCTGTGCTTGCATTTTATTTACCATGCTTGTGTTTTTAACTGCGTGTGATTTCTCGTGGGTTGCACGAGAATATTTTATAAGCCTATTCACCCCCCTCTAGGCTAGGATCCAGATCCAACAATCCCATCCATCCAGAGTTGGCTAATTGGTACCTTAATAGAAAAGCAACCGACCACGTCACATCTGATATTTCTCAGTTGGAGATGCTGACGCCTTATGAGGGTAAAAAATTCATTCTTGTTGGCACATATGTAATTGTCAAAGTTGCCAACATTGGATCTTGTTCTATCCCCTCTCACAATTCTGACTTTCATTTAAATATCTTACATGCTCCTCGATTTTCTAAGAATCGGCTCTTTGTTTACAAGTTTACTCGCGACAACAATTGTGTAATTCAATTTTCATCTTCTGACTTTGTTTTACATGATGTCAAAATGGGGAGAGCACTTTTAAAGGGTCTGAGTAAGAATGGTCTCTACCCTCTTCAACTCACTTCTGTCTCTTTTTCCACTTCTAGCTCGTCCAGTTCTCCTTGGCATGCCACCTTGGTTATCCTGCACATCCAGTTGCCTCCAGAGTTGCTACAAAATTGTCGCTTAAGTCTTTGCCCAATAAAATTTGCTCATAATGTTCTATGAGCAAAAGTTACAAATTGCTGTTTTCATGATCTAATTCTAGAATAGATTCTCCTTTATCTTTAATTCACTTCGATTTGTGGGGTCCTGCCCCCGTTTTATCCAATAAAGGCTATCGGTATTATGTGAGTTTTATTGATGATTTTTACGTCATGTGTGGCTTTATCCGTTATATCAAAAATCAGATGTGTTTACTGCCTTGTTAAAATTTTCAAAGAATGGTGGAACATCAATTTAATTCTAAAATCAAAAAATTTCGATCCGATGGTGGAGGAGAATTTTGTAACAATCAATTTTCTTCCCTTTTTCACTAACTCGGAATCATACATCAAACGTTGACCTGTACACATCAAAACAAAATGGTGTTGTCGAAAGAAAACATCGATATATTATTGACACAACCAATGCTTTTTTGCTTGCATCATCCATGGCCATGATGTATTGGCTTGATGTTGCTATGACAACCATGTACCTTATCAACATGCTTGCAATCGCCATACATCACAACAAATATCCATATGAGATGCTCCATCACAAGCTTTCGGATTACAAGTGCTACATATTTTTCGCTGTCTTTACTACCTGTCTCAGACCTTATGGGCGAAGCAATCTTCAGGCACGATCACAGCCATGTGTCTTTCTTGGATAGGTGACACATATGAATGCCTACAAATGCATGGATCTATCAAATCACAAGGTATATCTGACATGTCATGTTCAATTTGAGGAAGAGATCTTTTCATTTACTACTCATTGTCCATCTCTCAGCCCGTCGCCACCTATCGTCAATCCTTCTCCACTGGGCCCACCTATCCCATCTCAAATCACCACCTAATCCCACTCCAGTATGCTCCCGATCTCCAACCAAAACCTGACCTCACACCCAACTCACACGAGCCCACACTCTCTCATCGCTCCACCTCAAAACTCGACCTCACACCCCACTCACCCGACCCCACTCTCTCTCCCCACTCCAATATGCTCAATTTGAGGAAGATATCTTTTCATTTACTACTCATTGTCCATCTCTCAGCCCATTGCCACCTATCGTCAATCCTTCTCCACTGGCCCACCTATCTCATCTCAAATTACCACTTAATCCCACTCCAATATGCTCCCAATCTCCAACCAAAACCCAACCTTATAGCCAACTCACCCGACCTCACTCAATCTCCTTGCTCCACCCCTAAACTCGACCTCACACCCCACTCACCCGACCCCACACACTCTCCCCACTTCACCCCAAAACCTGACCTCCACCGACATTCTCCCCAACCGCACTCACTCGATGATCAAAAGGTCGATGGTGGGGGTTTTCAAGCCTTGTCATCCCTTAAACCTCCATACCCGGATCTCTTCCGATGAACCTTTATTGTACAAGGAGGCTACCAAATCACCGGCATGGATAATGGCGATGAAAGAAGAGTTCGATGCTCTCACACGACAAGAAACGTGGGACTTAGTTCCTCCTCCTCCAAAGGCTAATATCATCGGTTGCAAGTGGGTATACCGAACAAAGCGCAACGCAGATGGTTCTATTGCCTGGTACAAGGCTCATCTGGTTGCAAGGGGGTTCATCATAAAGAAGGTGTTGATTACTCAGACACCTTCAGTCCGGTGAAAAAACACTACTCTATTCAGTTACTCATCACTCAGGTTTTGCACTTTGGTTGGTCAATCAGACAACTGTACGTCTCTAATACCTTTCTACATGGCAGCATTGAAGAAGATCTCTATATGAAGCAACCAGTGGGATTCAGAGACTCTTATCATCCACAACATGTCTACAAGCTTCGAAAGGCCTTATGTAGTCTCAAGCAGGTGCCCAGGCAGTGGTACACCTACCTCTCACAGTTTCTTCGTCTGCATGGATTTTTCCCGAGTCACGGATTCGTCTCTGTTCATCAGAAATTCAAGTGAACGGAAAACAATGATTATTCTTTATGTGGAAGACATACTAATCACGGGCTCTTCTTCTCAGTTTGTTCATCAATTTATTGACCAGATGGCATGTGAGTTCTCTCTGAAAGACCTCGACAATCTCTCTTATTTTTTGGGGCTAGAAATTCAACGGGGTCCCCAAGGCTGTTTCATGCATCAAAGCAAATACACAACAGAATTTCCCCAGAAAGCCGGTCCCGCTCAGTGTAAAGCGATCTAGTCGCTTATTTCCACTAAAAATCCATCCAATGGCTCAGATCTATCCATGCTTGATGGCTCCTATACGGCAGTCTTGTTGGAGCGCTCCAGCATCTAACTTTAA